>VWZS01001734.1:472746-510822 GCA_013397075.1 Rhabdornis inornatus
TGCCTGAGGAGCAATCGATCGGCAGGCATCAGCGATCGATCGCTGATGCCTGCCGATCGATTACTCGGCGCTCGACTGCTAATGCCTGCTGATCGATCGCTCGGCGCTCGACTGCTAATGCCTGCTGATCGATCGCTCGGCGCTCGACTGCTAATGCCTGCTGATCGATCGCTCGGCGCTCGACTGCTAATGCCTGCTGATCGATCGCTCGGCGCTCGACTGCTAATGCCTGCTGATCGATCGCTCGGCGCTCGACTGCTAATGCCTGCTGATCGATCGCTCGGCGCTCGACTGCTAATGCCTGCTGATCGATCGCTCGGCGCTCGACTGCTAATGCCTGCTGATCGATCGCTCGGCGCTCGACTGCTAATGCCTGCCGATCGATGATTCAGCGATCGATCGCTGAATCATCGATCGGCAGGCATTAGCGGTGGAGCAGCCTGTGCTGGATCCCGGCAGGAGCAATCGAGCACAGATCGATGGGCCGAGGGAGACAATCGACTGCAGAGTGATGGACAGGCACACTCTCCCCTCGGCCACGTGACCGCCGCGACGTCACTTGGCCCCGCCCCACGGGGGGACACCGCCGCGCGGGGGGACAATGGGGACATCTCGGTGTGAGGGGACTTTGAAGCAGCTCCGGTGAGGGCGGCGCCCCTTGTTTACGTCACCGCACCGACGTCACTTCGCACCGCCCCCCCGGTTACGTCACAGTGCCTACGTCACTTGGCCCCGCCCCACTGGGGACACCGCGGTGCGGGCCAGCGCGGCCCCGGCTCGCCCCGCGCCCACCCGCAGCCGCCGGCGCAGGAAGGAGAGCGGAGGCAGAGCTGGAGGATGCACGGGAGCTTTTACCGGGAGCTTTTACCGGGAGCTTTTACCGGGAGCTTTTACCGAGGCCGCTCCGCCGCCCCTCCCGGCCGACATCGGCCCGGGCCCGCCGCGGCTTTGGGGCCAGGGCGTCACAAGGCGCGGGAGGAGCCGCTCCCCGAGCGACAAGGGACAGAGTGAGCGGGGCACGACACGAACGCTGGGCACGAACTGGTGCAGCCTCAGAGCCCCGCGGCAGTGACACAGGGACCGTGACACGGCAGTGACACAGCAGCTCGGCAGGTCAACAGGGGACAAAGGGACAAAGGGACACGGGTCGGTCCCTGTGACCCCTCGGGCTCCCCCAGGCTGCTCCAGCTCGGGGGTGGCTTTTTTGGGCTCCCTGTGCAGCCTCATCCCCTTCTCCTGGGCGCTCCCAGGAGGCTGCAAGGAGCTCAGGAGAGAATAAACTTTGTGGGATCCCAAAGGTTTTCCTCTTTCCCCTGCAGGGATTGAGGTCCCCGAAGGGATGACAGGAACGGTGTCCGGTGCTGCCTGGGGACAGCCCGACCCCAAAGTGGAGTGTGAGAAAAGTGCAGAGCTGATGCATAGTTACAAAGCCAACACTGAGAAACATCCCGGGGCCGTTAATTAATCTCACTAGAGCAATTAGTGAAGTGGCACTGGTTTGGCCCAGCTAAGCTCAGTCTCCAGGCTCAGGTGTGGACAGGAAGGCTGGGCCAGGCTGGGGATGGAGCAATTGCCACCCCCAGGCTCCTCCCAGGACCTGGAGCCCAGGAATGAAAATACCTGGTCCCAAAAAAAAAAAAAAAAAAGGCTTCTCCCTTAATTTGGTTTGGTCCAACAAAATTGTGCTTCAGAGAGCAGAAAAAGCATCAGCAGCCAGGGCTGGCTGCAGGCAGCTACTGAAGATGCTTTGTCTCCCCACACGTCTGTAGGAATTTGCCTTCAAACCCGTTTCACTGAACCTTTCCTTCCCCAGATTACAAAGTGATGCTCACTCTGTATCCAGGCACTGGCACAGAGCAGGAGCAGCTGCTCAGGGTGGCTTCAGATAAGGGATAATGGCTTCATGTCTGAACAATCTCTTTGGAAAAAATTCCTGAAAATATCTTTTTGTACTTCTGGCTTTCAGAACTGCCCAGTTCTCACCCAAGTGATGCTCAGGGCAGTTCCCAGAGGGCTCCTCAGCCAGCACGGCCTGGAAGCTCAAACAGGGACAGAGCAGCAGCTCCAAGGAGGAGCTCCCAGAGTTGCTGGGGAGGGAGGGATGGATGGGTGGGACACTGCTCAGTGCTGTGTCCTTCAGCCTGGGCTCACTGGGGGCTCTCAAACCTGACTCCTCTGAGCTGCACCACACCTTAACGCCCTGGTGGCCACTCCTGGTGTCCCTGTGCCACCCTGAGGGGCACAGCCAGGTTTGTCAGTGACCCCTCCTGAGCGAGGTCACGCAGGGCACTGCTCAGAGCTCACCCTCAGCTCAGGGCTGCCACAGCCCTGCCACACAGATTGTCACTGTCAGTGTCCTCACACCGACTGTCACTGCCAGCAGGGTCCAGAGCTGCCCCAGGACACCAGGCTGGCCCCAGCTGGGAGCAGGGAGCTGCCCAGGGCTGCTGCTCCTGTCCTCAGCACGAGTGTTTGCTCAGGATGGCAACGCTGCTCCCCGTGCTCAGATCAGCCCTGCTGGGGTCACACCAGTCTCACCAGTCTGAACAGGGGCTGCAAACAAATGAGGGTGGCTGGCACACCCAGGCACGTGCCCTGGGAATGGATTCAAGTATTTTCACTCCTGTGGCAATGTGAAGAAGGACAGGTTGTGTAAACTGGAACCACCTGGAGCTCAGCCCCAAACCAAGATCCAGAGCACAGCCCTGGCCTGGGACTGCCCGCAGTGCAGCACCAACGTCTGGCAGGGAGATGAGGAGGGTTTGCTGTAACCAAAATAGATCTCTGAAGTCTTTGGCCATCTCAGTGGGGCATCCAGGTGCCTGTTTTTAGGGCTGCAGGTACGGTTTTGCTCTCTGCAGCCCCTCCTTCAGGAACTGGAGGTAAGTTGCTGTTGAAGGGTCTTCAAAATTGGTTGAGAAACTAAAGATGCTTCTTTCAGCATCTTCAGGCTTCATAGAAGTAATGTCCAGGAAATAGTTGGCATTGATATGGTGAATCTGGCAAAGAAAACAGAGGAGAGGAGACTTGTAAGGGTCAGAACAATTCCCCACCTGCTGCCCTGGCCTGCAGCCAGGACAGAGGTGCCAAGGCTGGAACAGCTCTTACAGAATATCTAATTCTTTGCAAATGCTAATTCAGGAACCAGAATTCAGGTGTGAATTTCACAGCCAAGAGAAAAATGTGTGATCTTCCCCCAAGGGAGCTGACCTTTGCTTAGGTTAAGAAGAAGATGAAGGGAAAAATCAGAGGCTCACATCATGTGTGTGAGCAAGAGCTGGGGGGAGCCTGGGAGGCTGCAAAACCTGAGCTTCCAGCACTTCCCACAGAGCTGGGAAAGGGGGACACTGACCCATTGTGGCTGCTGAGGTTTGTCACAGCCCCCAGCCTCGTGGGGACAGCCAGGGGACCCTGCAGGTGTGAGCAGCTGGGGTGTCTGGCACAGACAGCACCACGCTGCTGAGTGCCAGGGACTGCTCCCCAAATCCAGGGGAAGGGCAGTGGGGGGCTGTGTGCTGGAAGGTGCTGATCAGGAGATTTCCTTCAAAGGATGAGCACCAAGGGCCATGGGGGCAGGAATCAAAGCCACAGTGGCTTCCCAAAGCTCAGGGGCAGTGAGGAATCACACTTTGTTCCAGTCTGTTCTGGCTCTGAATAAAAATCCGTTTGTTTCAGATTTCTGGGTAGAGGGACAAAGGCTCAAGGGGCAGTCCCAGGGGTGGGACACCCTGCAGAGAATTCCATGGGGAGAGCCCAGCCCTACCACCGTGCCGTTGGGGAGGCAGATGATCATCTCCACAGGGAAGCTGTATTTCTCCAGGTGCAGCTTGGCCAGCTTGCTGTAGAACTCATTCTCTCTGTTGTTCTGCAGGGAGATGCCAAAACCACACATTTGAATACCCCAGAAGTGGCAGAATGGCACAGGGGGAGCACACAGGACACAGGAGAGAGGGAGGGAGGGAGCAGAGAGCTGCTCTGCAGTGCACTGGTAGCTGGTACCATTCTCACAGGCTGCTTTCCCATTCCCTTTCAGGCCCCTCTCTCATTTCAGCTGCAGATTTTCTCCCCAGACAATAAAATCACCTCATCACAGGCACACCAAGAGTCTGATCCCAGCCTTTCCCAGTCTCCAGCTCAGTGACTGATCCCAGCTGACAGCACAGGCTCACGCGTGGGGAAAGGCTCGGTCAGCAGCCCCAGGGCTCAGACAGTCATTTGGTCATTTGGTTGTCCCCTGGGCTGCAGGGGAGCTGATGGCACCAGAGGCCTTGGGCAGGGCTGTCTCACAGAGGAGCATCTGGTTTAGCTTTAAAGCTGGCACCAGGGCAGAGCCAAGGGGGTCACTGTGCCAGCTCTCAGCCTGCCTCCACCTGCTGTCTGCTGGGCCCAGGACAGCCCTTGGAACAAAAGCTGGCACAGGAGGGAGCTCCCCCTGCCCCTGGCACCCCGTGGCACCCCCAGCAGAGTGTGAGCCTCACCTGCAGCTCCTCCAGCTCCTTCACCAGGGACCAGCTGCTGATGAAGCTCTCGTTGAGCAGGGCGAGGATGGGCGAACTTTCCAGGACGGTTTCCCGGAGAGTTCGCCCCGAACCTGGCACAGGAAGGGGCACAGGAAGCTTTGCTGTTGTTTCCTGAGTCACTGTCACCATGCTTGGTGGCACCTGCTGAGTGGCAGCTGACTCTGGCTCCCCCCAGCCCTCCCCACTGTCCTTTTGCTCTGCTGCTGGCAGTTTTCCATGGCTTTTGTTCCCTACAGGTGCTGCTGGCAGACAGGACCCAGCAGAGCCCAGCCAGGCACAGAAGGCCCAGGAGAAGCCATGGAAGCCACCCCAGGTGCCACCTGCTGTCCATGCCCAGCACAGCCCAGTGCTGAGGTTTTTCAGGGCAGAGAGGACTGCAGAGACCCTTCCCCTCCCACCCATCCAACGTGGCACAGGAGCTCTCAGGCACTGAGGGGGAAAAGCTGCACACCAGGACAGCCCCAAGGCCAGGCCTGGCTCTGGCCTCTGCTGGGCACGTGCCAGGGACAAGGCAGAGACAGCAGTGTCCCTTTTCCCTGCCAGTGCTGCCTCTCCCCCAGCAGGAAAGAGGAAGGGGAAAGACCAGAGCCATGTCTCCACCTCCACAAAGGCTCCTGACTCACGAGCTGTCTCAGACAGAGCTGGTGAGCTCCCATCAGAAATTCCCCATTCCCAGCTCCCATCAGAAATTCCCCACTCCCAGCCTTTGTCTGTTCAGCACCTCCAGAGCCCAAACAAGTGACACAACGTTCCCTGCTGGCTCCTGACCCCCAGCTCTCCTCCCACCACCCCTCCAGCCATGCTGGCAATGTCCTCACCTCAGCAGGACTGGTCATCCAGGGCACCCCAGAGCAGGATGGAGTGCACCAGCTTCTTCTCTGCTTGTGCTCTCTCAAAGGCTTCTGTGAAGGGCAGGTAGGAGATCTGGGGGCAGAGGGACAGGGTGAGAACAGGCACAGAACAGCCCAGCTCCAACAGGAGTGGCTCTGAAGGAACCAGGCCCAGGGGTGGCACACACAGAGCTCCATCTGCAGCAGGACCTGCAGGCTGAAACTCTGGTGGTGTCCCCAGGGACAACTTCACCTCGTGGGGAGGCTGTGGTCCCTCTGTCCCTGCACCTGCAGAGCCCTGATCCCACACACTGCAGAGAACATCTGCACCAGGGTGGCCAGGCTGGCTGCAACCCCACCTCAGCTGCTGGGAAACCTGGCCTTGAGATATTGATTCCCAAAGCTCCTGAACAGCCTGAGAACTGGCAGTGAGGGAGCCTGCACGGAGCCTGTTCCAGTCACTCCAATGACAGGAAGTGATATTAACATCTTGGCAGCCTGAAGGGACATTTGTAAGCTCAGGCACAAGGAGGCAGCCACCAAAACGTGTCCCTTCAGCCAAGGAAGCAGTGACAGGCAGCAGCCATCTGCTCCACAGCCTGCTGGCATGTTAAATAGTTTGGGTGACCCAGAGCTATAAATCTGTGTCTGGCTGCAGGCTGCAGAGGCACAGGCACATGGTGTGCTCTCTGCTGATAAGGAAAGCTTGGTCCAGAGGCACCTGGGTGCTGCAGAAGTTAATGCCAGAGGAAAAACCATTTGTAAGCACAATTACCTGCCTGCTCCAAAATCACAGCAGCAGCCACTGATAAGAGGCAGGAAGGATGAGCCTACAGCCACAGTGCAATCCTGGGGACACCTGACATGGAGCCTGTGCTGCTGGGTGACCCCAAACACTTTGGGACATCCTCCCAGTGCTCAGACCCTCCCAGTGCCCTGGATGTTGCTCAGCCTGTGGCCTCTGGGCTCTGCTGGCCCTCCAGGTCACTGGCTGGCTAAGTGAGCCCCAAATTAATGTGCCAAGGAGAGCCCAGCCCCTTCCCCTACCTTTTTAAATGGGTACATGGCCACTTCCAGCCTGTGTGCTGCCTCCTGCCAGGGGATCTCCTGCTGCCAGGGGATGTCCTCAAACACAAACTGGATGGGCTCCCCTGAGGGGTCCCTGCTGTCCAGGACATTCCCGTTCTCGTCGTGGATCACGCTGGGCACCGAGGGCCCTGTGGATTCCAGCTCCATCTGCAGGGGAACAGGCTGCCTTGGAGCCCTCTCCTGCTCCTCCTGGGCTCCAGGGCAGCATTCAGATCCAAAAGAACACATTGCAGCTCCTAATGAAGACACAGCCTCATCTCCCATCTCCTGGAGCTGCACTTTACCAGTGAAACACCAGGAAAGGGATTTCCTTTCCCTCAGTGCTCACTGGACTGCAAATGCAGACTCCAAGTTCCCACCTTCCCAGTGGAGGCTGCTGACTGTGGGACACCAGATCCCTTCAGTCAACAGCATCTGCAGGGTTAATTGGAAGCTCTTGCTCCTGTCACCAGCTCGGCCCTGGGAAGCCACGAGAGGGAGCAGCAGGAAAAGCTGCCCAGGAGCTTCCCTGTGGTTTGTGTTCCGAAATGATTCTGCTAAATCTGCTTTCCCGACTTTTGCCAATTAAAAATAAACACAACTCTAGTTTAGGAGAAAACGGGCCTGTTGAATTCAGGCATTCAGAATTCTGACTCAGGTTTCCTGTCCCAAGGGCTGGGATTACCACAGAACAGGGGAATAACCTTGTGCAGTTTCTAAATCCAGACCCACTGTTGTTCATACCCTGCTATGGGCTCAGGGCCTGGGTTCAGCTCCTCACCTTCCCTCCTGCCTGTCAGGCAACATTTTAAAAAAGGAAAAAATCTCCAAGATCTTAGGATTCAACCCACACACTGAGTGAAAAAGGAAAAATACCAGAATAGCAGGGGACAGACACAGATAAATAGAAATTCTCCTGTTGTACTGAAATGATCAAGAGACAGCCCTGAGCAATGGGGTCATGGAGGCTGCACAGCTCAGGGCTGTGGCAGCACAAAGCTGGACAGGTGTGGAGCACTGGGAGAGGCACAGACCTGAGGCAGGTATCCAATGTCCACTTCCATGTTGCTGCTCTCGCTTGCCCCGTACAGCCACTCCATGTCCACGTTCAGGGACCTGCAGGGGAACCCAGGAGTCACCCAGGGCTGGAGCTGTGCACAGGAAACCCCAAACAAATGGGAACATCCTCCTGCAGGGTGAGCACTGAACCCAGAGCCTCTGGAGATCTCTGTGCTCCCTGCACCAGCCCAGGAACTCAGATCCCTGCTGGACCAGGGCCCAGGCACCCACTCAGCACTCTGGGAGCTCTCAACACCTCTGAGCTCTGTCAAACCACAGGAGACAGAGATGTCTGAGCTCCCTCTTCCTTCTCAGCACTTCACTCACACATTCTGATCCTGCTGAACTTTTAAAAGTGTTTTTTTGGAAGCAAAAAGCTGCTGGCAGAGCCTGAAGTGTCTGCTGGCTGTAAGAAATGTGCTGACAGAGCCACAGGGGTTGAGTCGCCAGGGTAACGTTGTAATAGAATTTTCATTCCTGTCAGGGGCAAAGAGATTTGCAGCTTCTTCCCCCTGAAACACTTCCAGCTCCTTGCCAGAGAGCAGACACGAGCTGCTGCAAAGCTCTGCACACAAACCCTTAACCTGTGAGTCTCCAAGCCAAGAATCTGTTGGAGGACGAGCATCAGGCTGGGACTGCCAGTGCTGCCACACCCTGCCTGTCCCTCCCCATCCTCCCAGCACCAAGGGACAGTTACTGGGAGTGATGGGATCCTCAGTGATGCAGAAATACATTTACAGGCAACTCCAGAGCTCAAATCACTCCGATTTTCCAAGAAATGAGAGGGAAAGAGCTGTACCTGTTGTTGGGAACAAAGAGCCTGAAGTCCCTGACGTGGGAAGAGTCCTTGGACAGGACAATGTAACCTGTGAACTGCCCCGGGGAAAACCAGAAGGGGAAGTTTGGTGGCTCATTCAGCTGGAATTCAGCGTGGATCCTGAAAGGAGAGAGGAGCCATCAGCTGGGATCCTGCACTGGAACTGACAGCAGGGAAAAGCTGGCTCCAGGCTCCTGAAATTACGAACCTAAACTGGGCAAGAGAGGGGGAGCTTAAAAAGCTTTTCATGTCACACAGTGAAGAGGGTGACAGACTGGAACAGATGCCCTGGGTCAGGAGCACCTCCAGTATCCATGCCTTCTGGAATTGGGCACGCAGGAAGGATGGAATACTTTATCATTCCTTTAAACACAGAGGGACAGAACAAGACCTCTCAGCCTGATCAGACACATCAAAGCTGTGTGTAACACTCCCAGTAAAACAATTCTGTGAACACTCCACCTCCTGAATAACCCAAATCTAACAAAATTCTCGCCAGCCAGATTCTCCCCTTCCAACCAGGGTGGATGTCCTGCATGAGGACACAGTGACACTGGCAGCACAGGTGACCTTTGGTTTGAACCCCCCTCCCAGCCCTGGTGTCCCTTGGGAACACCCTCCACACTCCATCCCTGCTGTGCTCTGTGCCAGGAGCCCCCTGGGCCAGGGGCCAGGCTCAGGGCTGTCCCCAGCCCCCAGGGCTGTCCCCAGCCCCCAGGGCCAGGCTCAGGGCTGTCCCCAGCCCCCAGGGCTCACCGGAATGCTATGCTGTAGTAGAAGCTGCTGCTGGCCTGGATGCAGGCCACAGCTCCCTGCGGGGCAAAGCGCGTCCTCACGAAGGGCCGGGCGTGGAACATGCTCAGCAGCTTGTGGATAATCACCTGGAATTGGGAGAGCAGGAATGAGAACTGTTCCTCCACACAGCTCCACAGCCACCCCCCAGCTGGGCAGGAAGGTGAGAGGATGGCTGTGATTTATTTAACACCCAGCTCAGAGCCCGACCTCATCACACAGCAAGGACACAAAGCAAGCGCTGCTGTCACACATAAATCCATCCATGGGTTCTGTGCCATCCCCATGGCCTGCAGGTTTCCAAACTGATGTGCAGGGCTGCCCCCACCAATGCTTCAGCCTTTGGAGGGGTGGGAGTGCAATCTCTGATCCCACCAGGCTCAGTCACCACCAGCACCTGCCCAGCACCCAGGGGAGGGGATGCACAGCCAGGCTGAGCACACACAGAGTCCCACTCGCCACCTAAAGGCTCACCTGGAACCTCACATTCACCAGGAATGACCACACAGGTCCCTTCTGAATCCTTTTTCCAACTATCCTCAGATTCCACATAATTAACAAACAGGATGAAGTTACTCAGGTCAGCCTCACCTGGCTGTCACAGACACCCAGAGCTTTTGCCTGCTCTCAGTTTTACCCCCAGTTCAGATGCTGCTGGCTCTGCACTACAGAATTCCTGCTTCCTTAGAAAATCCAGGGATACACAAATAAAATCTGAGTTTCTTATCTCACCTCTTTGCCCTTGGGAGGTGGAGGGTAAAACCTGTTGTTGGAGAGATACCCAGTGAAGATGTTCAGCTCACTGGGAATTATCCACCATGGATCCCCAAGTTCCAGATTATTCTTTGGAGGGAGAAAGGCTTTGAACTCCCTGGCAAGCAGGACGCTCATAGGGACTGCTGGGGCTGTCCAGTTCCTCAGCCCAGACAGAGCCACGTGAGAAATCTGTGAACAAAAGGTGCTGTCAGAGCCCAGAGTGGAGTCTCCCAATGTGCAGTGATGTCATGGATGTAGGGAGGCTTTGGCAAAGGGGGAAAAAAATATGTATCACATCCCAAATTCTTCTTACCCCACCAAAACATTCTGTCAGCCTTCAAGAATGTGAGTAACAGAGGAGAGGGGAGCATGCCATTACCACCACTGCTTCTGCACTGAGTGAGGCAGAGCCAGCTCAAATTCCTGCCCCCACTCCCAGCAGGATGTTCCAAGCACAGCTCTGAGTGCACTGAGACCCTGAAATGCTGAGGGAGGCACGAGAGCCCTGCCACAGCAAATCCCACGGGACTCAGCAGGACCATGGCCCCCTCCCAACACCTTCCTGGTGCTGTTCCCAGCCCACCAGATGTGTTTATCCCAGAATTTGGGGCCTGCAGGACACCTACTCCCAGGAAACCATCCTTGCTCTTCGTCATTGTTTCCATGACCAAGGGCTGGAATTTGGCCACAATGGACAAAGTCTCCCCGTCTGGATCCGGCGTCTCCTCCTCTTCAGACTCTGAGACTGGAGCAACCCCTGCACAAAAGGACAGGAATTCAAGCAGCTGTTTCCCCTCCCTTCCCCTTTAAACAATTGTGAAATGATTGCACATTTATCCTGCCAAATCCAGGAGCACTGGGAGAGCAGACAGCAGAACTCAGACCCATCCCCAGCCCAGCTTTGGCTGCATGAACTAAAGAGGAAGGGAACCAACTCAATGGCTTTAAAGTGAGAAAGGGTGGGTTTAGGTGGGATATTGGGAAGGAATTGTTCCTGTGAGGGTGGGCAGGCCCTGGCACAGGGTGCCCAGAGCAGCTGTGGCTGCCCCTGGATCCCTGGCAGTGCCCAAGGCCAGGCTGGATGGATCTTGGAGCAGCCTGGGACAGTGAAAGGTGTCCCTGCCATGGCATGGGTGGCACTGGATGGGATTTAGGGTCCCTCCCAACCCAAACCATTCCCTGTTTTCCTGACTGCAAAGCCCAGACACACTCCCAAGCCCCTCGGAGTCATCCCAGCACGTGCTGGAGCCAGTCCAGGAGAGCACAAGCAAACCCTGTCTGTGTCCCCACTGTCCTTTGTCATCCCCACACTCCTCCCTGCCTGGCACCAGCAGAGCCACTTGCTCTGTGCTGATACAGAGATGATCTCCCATCCAGGAGAGGCTGAATGGAACACTGTGACTCACTGCTGCTTTTGGCCTGGCCTGGGCTGAGCTGGATTTGTTGCATTCACCCATCCCAAATCCCCTTTAAGCTCCAGACAAAGTAACTTATGTACTTTGCTAGTCCAGCAATGGGATCCTCCACCTTGTAAAAACTGCACTTTGTCAAAGTGATGTCTGGTGCTTAAGCCTTTTCAACAACATGGAAAGCTTCACAGCCTCTCTTCGTGTAAGTGAGACCCAAACCAGCACCCAGAAAATGATAAATGGAATAAAATATTCAGTGAATTCAAGCTGTGGAGTTCATGATGTTTGGCTCTGTGCAGGGAGGGCTCTGCAAGGCAGACAGGAACCTACCTGTGAGCTTCTCAGCAATGGGCTTGAACTCCTCTGGGCTCAGGTACAGGTCCTTGTTCGTGTCCAGGGAGGAGAACAGGAACAGTCCCTCACTCCCCAAGGACTTCAGAGCCAGCTCCTGGTTTGGGAAGAAGAGGCAAGTGAGATTTCATTGGAACCTCTTGCAGAAGTCCACTCTGGCCCCTCTGGAGTTAATCCCCATTCTTGCCAGCACACCCAGGGGGAAGATGAACACCCCTTGGCAGGATTTGGTGCTGTTTGCAATAGGGATCTGTGTCCAGGAACTGCTGGCACGAGGACACTGAACCTACATCTGCCTGAGTAATTCCAACTGAACCATTTCCTCACGTTCAGTGTCTTTTGCCAGAAAAATTCCTCACTTTTTCCAGCTAGTTAGTCCTAAACATGCAGATATAGGGAGCACCTGGAGGTGGTGATTGCTGGGATAAACTGATGTGCAGTGAAACAAAGGCAGCCACATATGTGAGGACCACATTCCAAAAGCACAAAGAGAACGAGCTGAGCCCTTGGAACTGCTAACTTCCATTCCATGCCAGCACTGCTGCCCTGCTCTGCCCTCTAAATCTCCAGCCTCAGAACCACACGGAACATTTTGGCTCCCTGCTCCCTCAGCCATCCTCCAGGGAGTCACAGAACCCTTCTCCAGAAATTTCCACAGGATCTCAGCTTCTCTGTGCCTCAGTTTGTGCCTCTGCAGAGCCCTCACAGGGCTCACCAAGGTGATGTCAGCAGCCCCAGAAGGGCTCTGGATGCTTCCAGACATTTCCACTCCACAGTCTGATGGAAAGGGGACAATTTGGAGCTCCAGGTTGGTGTGAGAGGAGGGACAGGCACAGAGCAGATGAGACAAAGCCCTCAGTGCCAGCCAGCCCTTGGCACATCCCCCAGGACTCACCAGCCTTCCCTGCCACCCCCAGAACAGCCTGGACTGGGAGCACACACACTCTGCATCCTGCTGCTCATCCCTGCCTGCAGCACCAGCACCATCCCCAGAGCTCCTGAACCAGTTTATTCCCCATCTGCTGCCTGCCAGCCTGAAGCAGCACTAACGCAGCCTGGAAGGCTTTGCTCCCATCAACTGCAGCTACAAAAGCACTTAACAGCCTTCCAGGGCAGTTCCAGGGCTGAGACAGACTGAAACAGAAAGTCTGGAACTCAAAATGAAGATCTGGATGAGGACATGGCCAAGGACATGAAAAAATGATTTTTTTTGTGCACAGGGGCAATCCCCTGTGGGCTGCCCACAGTAAACCTGCCTTTACTCCCTGGATGGATGGGGATGAGCATCCTCAGCTCTGTAAACAGGTAACAGCTCTGCTGAGCACCTGGCTGCAGGTGCTGACACATCTGCCAGGGACACACAAACCTCGTGCCAGGCTCCAGGACCTCACCTGTGCTGGGCACACGGGTCATGAGCTGCAATCCCTGCTGGTCTGGGAGCCAGCTCAGGGCCCTGGGCAGGGAGCAGGAGCCTCCCCTGGGCAGGCCAGGCTGTCCTGGATGTGTGCTGAGCTCTGAAGGGATGCTCCATTGCCTCTGCTCTCCTCAGCACAACTCCTCTGCTGATGGATCTTTCAGAGCCTCTCCTCATTTTGCACTTCACAGGCACGGACCCCGAGGGATGGGGTTGGAATTTGTATTGCTGGAATGAGGGGAAAAGTAATTTTTCCCCTCACTGAACGGGGCTGGAGGCAGGAGAGAGCCAGCTGTGCCCCACAGGGACACGGGAACAGCTCTAAGACAGCAGGACATGAGGTGGGATCACAGGAGCTGGACATGAGCATCCCAAAGGCAGTGTCCAGGCACAGCCACAGCCCCCAGCTGCACTGACCCAGTGACCACCCAGCACTGGGACCCAGCAGAACCCACCCATGGGATAAAACCCCAACCATGGAGGAACAAAGGCTCCCATGGAGAACACTCCAGTCCTGCTGCATTTGGATACCAGGGACAACAAAAATGATGTTGAAAAGCAGAGAGAGACGTCAGGGCTTGGCCTTTTGCTTTCTGATAACATTCACAACAAAGAAACCTCAGAGAACTTGTTGGTTTTTTCCTATATCTTTTTAATCCAGGGTTATAAGGAAAACTACTTCCCTGTTTGTGCCAGAAGGGTAAACCGGGCTCCATCAGCTCTGCCAAGGCTCTCTCAGCCCGGCTAAAGCTCCCTCAGCCCGGTTAAGGCTACAACCAAACAAAAACGGCTCCTTCAGCCCGGTTAAACCTGCCCTGCCCGCCCGGTGCCGCTCCCTCAGCCCCGCTACGGCTCTTTCATCCCAGTTAGAGCTCCCTCAGCCCGGCTACGGCTCCCCCAGCCCGGGTAAACCCCCCTCAGCCCGGCTACGGCTCCCCTAGCCCGGTTAAACCTCCCTCAGCCCGGCTATGGCTCCCTCAGCCCCATTACGGCTCCCTCAGCCCGGTCAATCCTCCCTCAGCCCGGCTATGGCTCCCTCAGCCCCATTACGGCTCCCTCAGCCCGGTCAATCCTNTTTCCTCCCGGTTACGGCTCCCTCAGCCCCGCTGCCGCCGCCTCCCCTCACGCAGCCCAGGCCGGTCGCGCCCGCCATTCCCCCTCCCTCCCTTCGTCCCTCCGCCCGTCCCCGCCCCTGCCCGGTACCCGCTCCTCGCTCCCTGGTCCCCGGTACCTGCTGCCGCGCCACCTCCATGTCCCGGTAGTACTTGAGGGCCACCAGCGCGGCGAGCAGGGCCAGGGCCAGCGCCAGGCGCGGAAGGACCAGCCCGGGCCCCGGCCCCGCCATCGCGCCGGGCCCGCGCCGCGGAGCCGCCATGGCCGGGGGAGGCGTCAGGCGGGCGAGGAGGGGCAAAAAAAAAAAAAAAACAACCAAACAAAATTTTCTGTGTTGAACCACCGCCGCTCCGTCAGAGAAAGGGTGTTTTTAGTGTTAAATCGCCGGCACCCGGTCAGGGAAAAAGATGTTTTAGTGGTAAATCATCGCCGCTCCTCGTTTTGGTGTTAAATGGCCGGCTAAGGAAAAAATGTGTCTTAGTTTTAAGTCCCCGTCGTCCCGGTTAGGGAAAACCTCTTTTTAGTGTTAAATAAGGGGCACTCGTCAGGATAAGAACGCGTTTTAATGTTAAATGAGCGGTACTCGTTCAGGAAAAAGCAGTTGTTAGGCTGAAATGTCCGTGCTGTGAGGGCTCTGGGAGGGATGAACCCTCCCCAGTGGCATCCAAGGACTTTGCCTTTATTATCGATGGGAGACAGGGCTGTGTGTCCATCCCCACATTCCCACAGTGGCATCTTGTCCTTAAGTAAGCTTTTCCCAGAAAGAACAAAACCCCGAACTTGTTTTGCACTTCCCAAAACCAGCCGTGTTCTGCACTTTTCCTTGGTTAGAGCTGACCAATTTTTTTTTTTTTTGACAAAACAGCAGTCAGGGGATTCACTTGCAGTGATTCCGCTGAGGTTTGAGCCCTAGGGATGGGAATTCGGGAGTGGGAATGACCTGGCAGCCCTGGGGTGATGGTGCTCAGCCTCAATCTCCAGCATCATCCCCACATTTTGGGTTATTTTTACCACCATGCCACATTTTGGATCGTTTCCACCCCAAACTTTTCAACCTCCCCGTGTTTTCAGTGCCCTGCAGGTCCCTCCATGCCGTGGCATTGCTGTCACGTTGTCTCTTAGCGGTGGCAGGGCCAAGACACACACATTTATTTATTTATTCATTTTAATCCCTCCCCATAGCTCATCCTGCTCCTCTGTGCTTCCAATCCCCCGGCTGCTGGGAAGATTTGTGCTGCAGGGCCAACAGCACCGAGTGTTTGATCTCTCCGAGGGTAGCAGGCAGCAGCAGTGTTTAATCCTTTGAAGCTCTGCTGTATCCTAAGCCTGCCTAATCGTTTTTGTTTTAGCTTTAAAGAATTCTCGAGATGGAGATGAGCGAGAGCATGACCAAGCCATTAAGAGAGGAGGATGGAGGATGAGGATGGCACCAGGCAGAGGAACCAAGTGGGATATTTGTGATTTATGTCAGCGTTGGTGTGCTGAGGGAGGAAGAAGAAAGTTCCACAGCAGAAAACTTCCCTGAAACTCTGCTGCATAAAGAACCCAGTCATGGCTTAGGCCATGGGGAGGAAGAGGATTAGCAGAGCATGGAAATGATGGAGCAGGGACAGGTGGGGATGAGCTCAGCACTCAGAACAGATGTGCTTTAAAACCTGCTGGGCTCATTGGGCTGGGCAGTGAGGGGTGCAGAGCTGCTGCTTCCCTGGAATAACCCAGCAGGAGGCACAGAATGTGTCAGGGTGGGGTGGGTTTGGGACAGGATAAATGTCCTGGTTTGTCTGGGGCAGGAGCTGTGGAGGGGACCTGGCAGAGCTGAGGTGATTCTGTTTGGATGATGAGAGGCACAAGGGCTCATTTTAAACCTGGAACATTTCCAGTGTCACCAGCCACCACATAAAGATGAGAAACAGGGGGGTTATTTGATGGGAAAGAAAGACAAAAGGTGAAATAATTCAGGCTGGCTGCTGCTCCTCGAAAGAGAACAAACCCAGCAGCTCCTGGCTCTGCACTGCTGGATCCTGGAATTACAGCACTCAGAAGAATGTTAAATATCCACACATCTGCTGTGGGGCCCACCCAGGCACACCTGGATCAAAGGGAATCCTAAAAATAATAACAGGGAAGGTTTCCACACAGCAGGAAAAACGATCCCAGATTTCCCCTTGGTCAGAAGGGAGGAAGTTGGGCTGAAAATCAGGAAAATGGTGAGGGGTTGGTAGCAGCAGGGGTGAAAAACTCAAGAGGAACAAGGAGCATCCAGGTCTTGAAGAGGACGAAACCAGAGGTGATAAAACTTCACAGCCATGGAAATCAGAGAGTTCATCCCAAAAAAAGCACAGCCAGCAGAGGAAACTGGAGTCTGAGGCATTTCAAAGCAAAGCCTTCAGCTGCAGAGCAGGAGCCATTCCTGTGTCCTGCATTCCCAACTCCTCCTTGGCCTTTCCTTCTCAGCAGGATGCAACCCTGAAGGAAATCCTTTACAGAGGATTTATGGAGAGGGTTCCTGACTCCAGCAGATCCCTGCAGGATCCAGATCTCCCCAGGGAACAAAGCCAAACCCCAAATGTGCTCAGGAGGAGCTGCTGGGGCTCAGCTGGCACTGGGAGCCAGGGCTCGTGCATCACCTCTGAAACAATCAGATAAAGGGATCACATCAAAACCTACATGGAAAAATACTCTGGCTGCCAGGCTTTTGAATCCAATAACCAATTCTGCTGAAAGCCTTCCAGGGGAATTTAATAATGCTGTAAAAATGAAGTGTGGGTTACAAAAAGGTGCATTTGTTTTCTGGATGATTTTGTCTGATCTCTGTGCAGGCCAGGCAGCAGCAGCCTGGCTCTACAAGTGAGAGGGAAGAGATTTCACCTCCACCACTGATTAAACTTTCTGTTATCAGAACTTCCTTTACAGGAGATTCCTGCTGATATAAAGGAGGGCCACAGGGTCTGATGGTGAAAATTAAGATGGTAATCACAGCTGCTGAAGTGGAATGTTCCAGGGGAAATGGCTGGTGACTCCAAGCCAGGAAAAAAAGACCAAAAAACAACAGAATTCCCACATAGCTGGGACTGGAAGGCAGGAAAGCAGCTGAAGGACACACATCTCCCCAGATCTTCCCAGGGGGCATTTACAGCCAAAGCCCTGGTTCAAGGTAACTCCATTTACTCACCTGCTCCAAGCCTGGAAACCTCTGGGCAGGAAAAGCCCACGTGGCAGGAGGAATTTGGGGTGGGATCCAGCCCTGCTCCCACAGGCAGGGCTCCCAGGCTGCAGGAGCATCCAGCCAAGGCTGGGGAAGGGAGCAGCAGAAACATTTCAAGGCACCAGCAGGACAAACATCCCCATCACCTGCACTGCTGTGGGACACAAAAATCCCTGGTGTGGATCAAGGCCAGGCCTTGGAACAAAGCTGATCCTGGGAGTAAATCTTAACTCCTGCTAAACACAGCCAGGCTGAGCTCAGTGCCTGAGATTAATCCCTGGGGATTTCAGGGGATATCTGAGCCCAGGCAGAGGAATCTGCAGAGTTGCCTTGGCACCAAAGGATTGCAAGGAAAAGCTTCTGCTGTGCCTGGCATGGAGCTGCTGGCAGCAGAGTCCTGGGTGAGCTTTGCCTCCTCAGGGCAGCTCAGACAGCTCCTGGTTTGTGCTGTGGCCACTGAACTGCAGCAAACTTCCTCTGCAAGGGTGTGGGATGCTCCCAAACCAACCATGCAGCTCTCATGTCACACCAGGATCTGCTCCTAAAGGAAACCAGCCCCACACTGTTTATTTTGGGGGTTTAAATTCTGCCAGGCAAAGTGTTCTGTGTTATTCCCAGAGCAGGCCATTCTTATTTAAGAAATTCCCTTAATCCATTATCAAAATCCTCTGAGCTACAAGAGCTTCCCCATCCCCAAATCTGGATAACACAGCTCACTGCCAAGATGTTTATTTACCAATAACCACTCCTCCAGGCCAGGCTTAGCAGGCAGCAGCTTTATCCCTGGGATAATGCTAAGTCCCCATCTGACAATCTTATTTCTCTCGGGGAATTACAAAGGCAGGAATTTAAAAACAACATTTTGTTTTCACAACTTGCTCAGAGCGACTTTATTTTCCCCCAAGTTGCTGAACGAACCAATTGTCACAAGGATGTCACAAGAATGAACAAAAATGTTCCATCCCCCAGGGCCACAGAGCTCTGCAGTGATCAGAGGGAATGCTGATCCCAGATCCAGCAGTTTAAGAGAGCTGGGAATTGCTGTCAAACACTGCCTGGATTCCCCTAGAAATCAACTCCTACTGCACAAAACTCTAAATCCACCAGAATTGTCTTGTTCCCAGCATGGAGTAACTGGTCTTTTACAGGATCAACCCCAACAGGCTTTTTATTTTACAAGACTTTTATTCTGTTTCACAGATCTGACTATTACAGCAGTAAAATTATTACAAGTGACTCGTAACATTTAGTTCCAAATAAAAGTAGAAAAACACAAAAAAAAAACCCGATAAAGGAAAGTTAAATGAGATGTGATGGGTGGTAAATGTGTTTTAAGAGCACAGAAAAAAAATTCATAAAAATACATCAGGAGCAAGGATTTTGCAGCCAGGTTTTGGTTTAGTTACAGTTTTGACAGCACAGAGTCACGGAATGGCTGAGGCTGGACTCTGGGGTGGCCCTGTCCCTGTCCCTGCTCAGGCAGGGCCACCTGGGCCCCAGGGCTGTCACCTCTGCAGAGCTCCAGGTCTGCTCTGCTGGAGCCCAGGGTGGAGCTTTCCCTCCCTCCCTGCTGCCCTCAGGATCCCAAACTCACCATCCATGGCCTCTGCAGCCAGAGCTGCCTTGGTTCTCATTTTGGGCTCAGCAGAGCCCCTCTGTCAGCTCCTGTGTCCCTTGGAGGAGGAATTGATCACAATCCACTCCAGGAGCCTCCTGTCCTGCTCCCTCCAGCAGGGACCAGGGTGCTTCAATTCCCCCAGGAGGAGCAGGGCCTGGAATCTGCAAATTCCAACCCGTGGAGGGTCTGATCCTTTTATTTTCCCACTAAAACATCACCTTTCCCTTCCTCTCTTCACTCCTGAGCTCCTCAGCCATCCCCAGGAATTCCAGCTGCTCTCCCACACCAAGGACAACTCCCCTTCCTCGTTCCCCTGTCCCTCCTGAAGAGCCCCCAAAGCCCAGCACCAGAACACTGAGAACTGTCCACTGGCAAGGTGATAAATCCAAGAGCAGATAAAAGGCAGAAATGAGACAGAGAGAGGAAAGGAGGATGTGTGTGTGTAAAGTCTATTTTATGGCAAACTTCCAGTCCTTTGGCCACTATAAAGCAAAATCAGTGGATTTCATATAAATTCTCTGTATAAAGGAATGTCTATGACCTGTGTACAGTATGGCCCAGAATAAACATCTCATCATCAGCCTATAGAGCTCCTCACAGAGGAAAAGAAGGTGCTTAGTCATGGATCATCTTCCCAAGAAAATCCTGTCCGGAACTGGACTAGTGCCCCAAAACACCATTTCAGGAACAACAGGAATTCCTTCAATGGAAAGGAAAAGCAGAGTCTGCCCAGGCTGGGGGAGCAGGAGCTGGGCAGGGCCTCAGGGCTGCACTGCTGCTTTAAAGTCTGTGTGGTTGATGGGCAGGGGATGAGCCTCGGTGTTGAACACCCAGTCCTCCAGGGACAGCACATCATCTTCACAGAACAGAAGATAGAGGTACCTGGAGCCACAGGAGAGGGACACAGGGGTTAGAGGAGCTCAGCAGGGGCTCCAGGCAGCAGGATGTGGTGGGGCTGCTGCCTCTGTACACGTGGCACCTGTAAATCCCCACCCTGCCCACTTATCTGGATACAGCAGAGTCCTTCAAACCCAGCAGCTGAGCAGGAACCTCCAGGAGCCAAAGGCAGCAGAGGCTCTGCAGCAGAAAACTCCCAAAGCTTCCCTAAGTTTGAGTTTGGAAAGTCCCAAAGCTTTGCAGCCTTGCCCAGTGTCCCCCCCAGAATGGACTGGCTTGGAAAGATCCCAAAAGCTGCTCTCATTCCAGCCCCCTGCCCTGGGCAGGGACACTTCCCCTGGAAGAGAAGACTTCTCCCTGATGATCTGAGGCTCCTAAAGCAGGAATTGTGCTGCTCTGAAGGCCCCTGTGAGCCCAGACTTACTTGAGGGTCTCTGCCAGGAAGAAGCTCTGCTGCATGTTGTCGTGGGTGGGCGTGGTGGTGTAAACATCCCGGATGCCAGAGAACCCAGATTCCACCCTGCAGTGCTTCTCCAGAGCCTGGGGGAGAACAGGAACCTCAGCACCCCCAGCAGTGTGGGGTGAGCCATCCTGCACCAGCAGCTGCACTCCCAGCCAGGTCACAAACCCCAGTCCAGCTTTCCTGGCCCTCACTGAGGAGCTCAGGGCTCCTCCACACCCAGGGAATCAGCCTGGCTCTAAAGAACAGCAAGGGGACAGCAGCCAGAGCTGGCTGATGGACTGATGGCAGTGCAGCCCACAGGGGAGAAGGAAACATCCACAAAGGAGATAACACCCTGAACTGAGGCACTTTGTGTATTCCTGCCCCACTGCTCATGGGTTTGGGATCCTGCCCCACTGCTCATGGGTTTGGGATCCTGCCCCACTGCTCATGGGTTTGGGATCCTGCCCCACTGCTCATGGGTTTGGGATCCTGCCCCATTGCTCATGGGTTTGGGATCCTGCCCCATTGCTCATGGGTTTGGGACCCTGCCCCACTGCTCATGGGTTTGGGATCCTGCCCCACTGCTCATGGGTTTGGGATCCTGCCCCACTGCTCATGGGTTTGGGATCCTGCCCCATTGCTCATGGGCTTGAGAACAATTTGGGTTGAAAGGAACCTTAAAAACCACCCAGTTCCACCCTCCTGCCATGGACAGTGTCACTTGCCACTAACCCAAGCTTCTCAGAGCCTCACACAACCTGGCCTCAAGCACTTCTGACACATCTCAGAACTGAAATAATTCCCGCTCCTTCCACTGACCGGAGCGAAGATTTTCATAGGAGAAGCAGCAGAGCTGAGCTGTGTGAGCCCTGTGGGCTCTGCAGCCTCACCTGGACCACGTCCCAGCCCCAGTGCCTGTACTTGGGGTCGTGGGTGAGCCTCCAGAGGTACATGTAGCTCTCCACCACCTCGGGCCGCAGGATGTAGTAGCGCTCGCTGAGCCGCGTGGCCGTGGCCTCGCTCCCCGCGTCGAAGCGGAACGCCTCGGGGCCCAGCTTGGTGTCTGGGGACAAGCACACACAGAGCTGTCACTGCCAGGCCAGCACGGGCACAGACACCACACATCCAGCTGATTTCGTGCCGCTCAGGTCGGCAGTGTTTAGCTGAGCTTTGTGAAACTTTCTGTTCTGCAGCGCCTTTGGAGAGAAGGGATCGGGGTGATGGGAAATCACCCAACTGCACTGGTTTATAAACACAGCACCAGCAGTTTGTTGGTCTTTGATTAAGAAACCCAAACTCTTGCAAGCACTATCCAGCACTCAGCTCTCTGCTTTCAACACCAACCCTCTCCCTGCTGGAAAAAAATTTGTTTATGAGGGCACCCAGAGCAGCTGTGGCTGCCCCTGGATCCCTGGAAGTGTCCAAGGCCAGGCTGGACATTGGGACTGGAGCAGCCTGGGACAGTGGAAGGTGTCCCTGCCTTGGAGTTTATTGTCCCTAGCTTGGAGTTTATTGGGCAAACATGCTGGGCTGGCTGTGGGGAAGGCGTGGAACAATCCCTGGGTGCAGTTGTGGACAGAGCTGTGCCTGACAAGGTCCTGGAGAGCTGCCCTGGCTGCCTGCAGCCTCAAGGAGCTGCAGAGATGCCTACAAGGAAACGAGGGGTGTCCAAAGCAGCTCCTGCAGGCAGGGAACCAACCCAGTCCCTCACTCATCTCCACTCACTCCTCTCCACAGCTGGGTGGTGAAAGAAATTGTCCTGAGCTTCTGAAACTCAGTTGGAGAGGCTCAGTAACTCCATTTTCCTGCAGGTCTCCAGCACGGCCCTGCTGGGCTCCTCAGCTGCTCTGCTCCATAAAGGGACACTCTGCAGTTAACCCCTGCTAATCCTCCCCTCTTGCCTGCAGAGGGATGTGGAAGGACAGCCTGGACTGGGAGGCAGGACCAGGATTCAGGCCTGGCTCCATTCCCAGCTGTGCCCCAGGAGCTCACAGCTGCCTGTCCCTCTGCTCCAGCTGCACAAAGCACATTTCTGTCCCTTCCAGGCATCCCAGCAAAGCCACAGCAGGGCTGCAGATGCTGCTGAGGCACAAACCCCCTGCCAGGCAATCCCTGAGCTCCAGGGCTGCGGTGGCCCCAGTGTCCCCAGGTACCTGAGCGTGTGTAGGACTCGTGGCAGGTGCTGGTGATCTCTGCTGCCAGCTCCATGTGCCTCTGCCTCCTGTCCTCTGGCCCGTGCTGGGCCCCCAGGGCTATCATGCCCCCAGAGAAGCAGGCCAAGTGGCCCATCTTGTGATCCAGGATGCCACCCCTCCACTCAGCGATGTAGGTCAAGCCTCCTGCAGATTTCTTCACCAAATGCTTTTCTATTGCCTAAAGGGATGAAAATCAGGATTTCAGGAGAGTGGACAGTAAGTGAAACTTAGTCCCTTGTTACTTAGTGACAGGAGTGAAACCCAAAGACTTGTTCTGAAGGTCTGAAACCTTCTGATGAACTGTGTCCCCCCCTAAAAAGCACAGAGCAGCTCCTGGCTCCTCACCTCCAAGGCATCATCATACATCTTTTTAGCTTCAGAGTCCTTCTTGTCTGACATCAGCCAGGATTTGATGAGATATTCATAAAAGCTGTCCCCGAGCCCCCCAATGGAGACGTGGTCTGTGGTGGGAAAGCCAGAAAAGAGCTTCAGGTTCATGATGTACAATGAGCAGCTGCCTCACAAAGGGGAAACAATCACGTCCTATTTAATGCCCTTGTTCTCTCCTTCCTCTTCCCAGCTTCCTGGGGAGAGCTTGCAGCATTGCTTTTCAGAAAGGAAGAAGGGTGGAAAGTGCAATCAGGAGAAAAATGTTCTGTCATTTTGCAGAGCATTAGTAGCCCTTAGCAGAACCATTCAGAGGCCTTATTTTACAAGTTATTTATACTGCAACGTGAAGATGCTTCCTGTTTATGGAGCCATCATCATAAATCCACCCTCATAAAGCAGAAGCAGTGGTGGGTATTGATAGATTTCCATCTGGATGGAGCCCCTGGGAGCTGTCTCCCTGCCTCAGGAAAGGAAGGAGAGGTGTTGGATCCCACAGAGCTGCCAGCAAGGGGCTGTGGAGGCACTCCTGGGTTATGCCATTCGTAGCCCTGGGGAAGGCTGGGGCACATTAAAATGATGAAGTCAGCTACAGGGATGTGCACTGCATCTTCTCCTCTGCAGAAATCACATTTCTGAGGCTGTGTGCTCAGAGCAGCCCCTGCTCTGGCCTTACAGGAGGAGCTGCAGTGTGAAATGGGCCTGACAGCTGCAGGTTTGTGCCTGGGGGGAGCTGCTGGATGCATTTACAGCTTCCAACTGTACCCCAGGGGGAACAGCAGCTTCTCACTCTTTAAAGCAGTCAAGTACTCCCACTTTTAGGAGAGCAAGACAAATTCCCCTCCCTGGACTGAGCCATCCCTGTTAATTACCAGTGCCCACCCTCCTTTCCCAGCTAAGCACACCCAGCAGGTGTTCAGAGCTGCTCAGATTTTTGTTTCCCCTTTCCCTGCACACAGATAAAGTCCTGAGGCTTATTCCAAACACTGAATCCTCCCAGCAGCAGAAACCAACAGCCATGCATCATTTTCCTGACCTGAAGAGCAAACATCTCTGACACACTGTGTCCAATGATCCAGGGAATAATCCCTGGCAAAACAATGAGATTAAACACCCGGCTGCTGTGTGAGGAGACAGGGCAGAGGATTTGCAAACACAGCCTGCCTTTAAAGAGCAGCTCTGTGATCCTCAGTGTGTCATTCATAGACTCACCAAAGCTGCAGCCCTGCTACAGAATTGTTTTCCATATGGCAGCAGCCCTGGCACTGTGCATAAATCAATCCCTGCCTTCAGCAGGGGCCTGGGCTTTCATTTCCCAGAGGAAATGCACTCACAGAGGTGCATCTTCATTTACAAGAGCTGCTCATTTAGCCAGGTCAAAGATACACCTTTTAAGAAAATCACAGCAATTTCAAGGAAAACAGCTTCCTGCAAAGAGCTTTAATGACAGGAGAGAAAATGAGAGCCTGGCCCTGCAGATGCCTCCCTGCTCTGCTCCTCATCTGTTTGTCCCCAGCAGCACAGGAGATGCACAAGGGGCTGATCCCTCTTTTCCCTCCCTGGAATATGGAATCAGATCCCAAGGTCACACCCTGAGCACAAACAGCCTGATAAAGTGTCTGGAGTGAGGGAATGTCCAGGCCTTTGGCAGGAATCTGCCTGTCCCAACACAAGCAATCAGAGGCTGCTTTTAATAAAAAGCACCAACAGGCCCCTCTGTACAGCAGCAAGTTCAGGGCATGCAGTGAAATCTGCAGACAGAAAACAGAATTAAATTTGTGGCAGAAGAGATGAGGGCTTCCTCACAGCACCAAGGGCAGCTCTGGTTCAACAGGACACTGTGACCATCCCACACAGTTAAAGGTCAGGGATTGCTCACAGCCAGAGCTCTGTCCCTGCCTGCTGCCACCAGAGCCATGAAAGCAGCAGTGGGAAAGGTCTGGAGTGATCCAGCCCGGCAAAAAGTGCAACAAAGCATGGGGACAGCAGGTAATGCAAGGACTCAGAGCAACCTGCCTGGATAATAAATGTCACCCACTGGCAGGTTCAGACCAGGCTCTGCAGAAAGAGACTTTTCTTTGACAACATCCAACCCAGCAGCCAAAACAAGCAGATCAATAACAGAGCAGCAAGTGGAGGTCAGAGATCAGGGCACGGCTGCACAAATGGCATCTCCTGCTCCTACCACAGGGCAAACCCCTGCTCCTGGAGAGGAGGGGCACAGCCTCTTCCCTGTGTGTCACCTTGCCCTGGGTGATTCCAGAATTCCCATTCCCTGATTATTGCTCCCCTTGCATCTCCCTCACGCCACATCTCCAGTGCTGGGCTCCCACCAGGAGAGGAGAGAACAGTTCTGATCTCATCCTTCCTTCCCAAAGTGCTCCCTGCAGAGGTGCCATGGTAACAGGAGCAGGAATGCACAGGAGAATTCATCCCTGGATCCCAGGGGGATCCACGGCTCCTCCAAGCCCCTGTGCCTCTGCAGGTGGTTCCCGACGTGCTGGAATCTCAGTGTGCTGCCCACGCAGCTCCAGGGGCTCTGTGCTGGCTGCAGCAGCCCCCAGGGCTGGGCTGATCCCCAATCCCTGTGGGATGGAGCCCGTGCCACGAGCCCCCTGCGCAGGGAAAGCCCAGATCCTCAGCTGGACACGGGCTGGGGGGCGAGGGCACAACTCCTGCCCTGCACCCCGCAAAGCCTGGCTTATCTCCCGTGCCACAGCCTGGGCTGGCAGCACTGCTGCTGTGCCAGGTGCTGCAGCTTCCTGGGGAAGGGGGGAAGCCTGGAATGCTGCAGGCAGCAGGCAGCAGGGAGCAGGGAGCAGGTACAGGCCGATACCTACGCTGCACCCAGCCCCCCGTCACAGGGCTCAGGAAGTTGGGGTAAAGACCCTGAGGCTTCTCCACTCTGCTGAGCACCCTGCGGATGTTCATCACCTGTGAGAGAGAGACAGAGCTGGGCTTAACAGAGACAGAGCTGGGCTTAGAGACAGAGCTGGGCTTAGAGACAGAGCTGGGCTTAGAGAGATAGAGCTGGGCTTAGAGAGACAGAGCTGGGCTTAACAGAGACAGAGCTGGGCTTAGAGACAGAGCTGAGCTTAGAGACAGAGCTGGGCTTAACAGAGACAGAGCTGGGCTTAACAGAGAAACAGAGCTGGGCTTAGAGAGGAGAAACAAGGCTGGGCTTACAGAAGAAAGACAAAGCTGGGCTTACAGACAGACAATCCCCATTTCCCCTGGGCTCACAGGGGGCAGTTTGGATTCTGCCTGGAACAATCTGTGTCCCCCAAAGCAGCTTCCTGAGGGATCTGCATCCACCTCAGGGCTCCACTTTGGCTGTGCCTTCTCTGGCTAAAACCCACACAACAACCCAAAGCCCAGCCTGGGGGGTCACTTGCCTTTTCTGCAAACACTGGGTTGCCAGAGAGCTCGGAGAGGTGCAGGAATTCCAGGTGCAAGGTCCCAAATTCTGCCAAGATGCTGCTTCCAGCTGATGCCCAGCCCCAGCTCCAGCTCATGCCACTGCAAGGAGAGAAAAGGGAACCCTCAGTGCCAGGAAAACCCAGCCAGGGCCTGGGGTGCCCCACCTGGGGTGTCCCAGGGCAGCTGTGCCTTTGTCAGGTGCATGTGCTGCACCCCAGTGTCATTAGGGCATGGGAAGGACACACACACACATTTAGGACACACACACACAGATTTAGGACACACACACAGATTTAGGACACACACACAGATTTAGGACACACACACACATTTAGGACACACACACACAGATTTAGGACACACTCACACAGATTTAGGACACACTCACACAGATTTAGGACACACACACAGATTTCCAGCAGCAGTTCCAGTGGGATGGAATGTGATTTTCCAGACATTCTTTAGGATTAGGCTAACACACAGACTACACAAACTGCATTTATTTTTTTTTTTTTGTGGGAGAGGAATCCCTCCTGAACAGCTCAGCTGAAAACCAGCACTGCCACCACGCCCTACACAGAGATTTTGGGATAAAATACCCTTTTGGGGTGAAATACCCTTTTGGAGTAAAACACCCACAGCTCTGGGCCTCTCTGGACCCCTCCAGCCAGGACAATGTCCTGGAGGATTTGGGGTGGGATAGAAGGACTCGGTCCCAAAGCAGCCTCTGGGTGCTGCCTCAGGGCCACCCCCGAGTTGTCCTGGCTCCAGTTTTTTGTCTCCTGGCACTTAATCCCGCGGAGGTGACAGCCCAGGGACAGGGAAGGGTGGGGGTGACACTAGATGGCGCCGGGCAGCTTGGCTGGGAGAGGAGAAGGGTTTGTTGTTTACGGGAGGTTAAAACTAATGATCCTTCTGAGCACGAACAAAAAAAAAGAAGTTTCCCTCGCTGTGATGGAGAGAAAAGCAGCACAGCAGGTCCCGAGCTGTTTGCCACCTCCAGATAAAGAGAGCCATTAGATAGATAGATATATATTCAGATATATTTAAATAAGCAATATATCCACAGTGCTGGAATGGCTCAGTCCCTGCCCTGGCAGTGCAGCCCCAAGGGGCACCACAGGAGCCTGGGGGGCTCTGCCAGCCTGTCCTGGCCAGGTGAGCCCAGGTGAGTGTGGCTTTAATGCCCCTCTGCACCACCCTGCTGAGCTGGGAGCTGCTGGGGGAGCTCCCAAACCTGGCAAGAGTCAATTCCTCCCCTTTATTTATCACTGGAGGGAGGCTGGAGCACACACAGCAAAGATGGGTCTGCAGGAGACAGAGCCCATGTGCACCATGCCTGGGTTAGAGCAGCCTGCAGGGAACCCCTGCAGGAAAACATTTCTTACAGGCTGGACAAACTGGGCCTGCACAGCTTTGGAACAGCTCAGAGGAAGCTGCTGGTTAAAGAACCTTGGCCTCCCAGGGAGGAGAACACCCCCAGAACCTCCCTTATCTCCCTGATAGGAGGGTCTGAAATGTGGAATCATTGCCTTCCCTCGTGGGGATCCAAAGCAGCAAAACCAAGTCAGGAGAGAGGCCGGGGGAGGATGATGAGGGAAGATCTGGAGATACAGAGGGGCTGGGGAGATGGGAAGGAAAGCAGGGCCAGGGCAAGCAGGGCCAGGGCAAGCAGGGCCAGGGCTACAGCCCAGGCAGAGATCCCAGAGCAGAGCACAGAGCACAGAACACACAGAACACAGAGCACAGAACACAGAACACACAGAGCACAGAACACACAGAACACAGAGCACAGAACACAGAACACACAGAACACAGAGCACAGAGCACAGAACACAGAGCACGCAGAACACAGAACACACAGAGCACAGAACACAGAGCACAGAACACAGAGCACAGAACACAGAACACAGAGCACAGAACACAGAGCAGCAGCTGGAGCACACAGAGCACTGCAGGCCCTGGCAGCTGGAGCAGCAGGATGGAAACAAGGCTGTGAGAGACAGGACACAGAGCCAGGGGAAGCAGGAGGCCACGGGAAGCTCATCAGCAGAGAGGGGACCCCAGAGGAAAAAGGTGACAGCAAGAGATAAAGGCAGCTGGTAATGGCAGAGCTGGGGGGGCTGTGTGTGCTCAGGGCCTCGAAAATGAATGTGTAGAACCACTCAGTGCCAGGGGGATTTTTTGGTTTCAAATTTCTGAATGTCCTTCTTAACCCACGCCCCCAAGCTGCCACCAGGAGAGGCCCCACACACTGCAGGACTCTCCTCCTTCTGGGATGGGGAGCTCTCTCTGGAATTAGCACATCCTTGCAAAAGCAGAGCTGGAGACAGAATTCCTTGTTGCAAAACTCTGCTGGGCTTTGTTTTGGCTCGGATGTTTGGGTCAGTGTGGCCTCACAGCCTCACCTCGCCCTCCTCTGCCTCACTTCACACTGAGCAATTCCCTTCCCCGTGGGTTTCCAGCCTTTGGCTGCTCACGGTGCTGCTGCAGGAGCTCAGGCTGTGCATGCAGCTCCCTCCATCCCTGCTCCTCAATCAATTCACACTCCAGCCCTCGCAGCAGCTCCAAAAACAAAGCCAGAGCTCCAGGCAGCACTGGGGGCTCTGGGATGGGCTGGGTGTTCTGTCGATTTTCTCTGCTCTCACTCAAGGTCATCAGCAAAACATTTTGGGAATGTCTGGGCAGACAGAGGCTGCTTCAATTGTCTTCACAAAGGGCAGGGGAGGGTTTGGCATTTCTGTGAAAGGTTAGTCCATGCAGAGCCTTTATCAGCCACAGAGGAAGCAGGATGTGTGTGCTGTAAAAAAGGACAATTACACAGTGCTGCTGGTGGCTCCAATTTCCCCGGGATCAGGAGCACACATCACACAACTGAGGGGTGACACTGACACTTGAGCAACAGCAGCGTGAGCCAAATATCTGTAAGTCTTTTGCTTCACAGAGCCAAGGAGGAGATTTGGGCTAAGGGCTGGATAATGACTTTGAGAGTTTCACAAGAGGTGAGGATGAAAGGCTTTGTTAACCCACATTTTGTTTGTTAACCCACATTTCCTGCAGCTCTCACCCCTGCATTTGTTTGGAGGCATCAGAACCAGCAAATCCAAATCCCTGCCTGGCAGGGAATTGTCTGCCAGGAGAGCCAGGGAGCAGCAGGGCAGCCCCAGCTCTGCCTCTGCTTGCTGCCAGACCTTCTGCAGGGATTTACTGGACTCAGCTGCCTCCCCTGGCCATGGGAACATCACCAACCCGAATTCTGGGGCTCTAGGGAAGGACAGAAGGGCTGTCTGCTGTATCCTCCCTCCTTTTCCAGCACCAAAACTGTTAGCCAGTCCCATCCACTCCCTTGCCAAGTCTTTCCAATTTTTTAATCCATTTTTCCTGGATAAATTCACTAAATGCATCTAGCTGGGCACACTGCAAAAATCCACGCTACGAGCAGACTACAAAATCACCTTTTAAAGAAAATGAGAGTGAGGAAAATGCTCCTGCAG
Organism: Rhabdornis inornatus; assembly: GCA_013397075.1. NCBI lineage: Eukaryota > Metazoa > Chordata > Aves > Passeriformes > Rhabdornithidae > Rhabdornis > Rhabdornis inornatus. The sequence continues at coordinate 502,537 of VWZS01001734.1, forward strand.
CAGGGAGCCTTGTCAGGAGGCAGAGGAAGCAACTCTGGACAGCCCCAAATGAATAAAACACAGCTGGGCTTGACCTGAGTCACCTGCAGCCTGTGCCAAGGTCTGAGCTGGCAAAGCAAAGGCCCTCGAGGAACGTGCCCTAGAGGGGGCAGCTCTGAGGAGCTGCTGCTGCTCCTCCCAAACTCCCAGAAGGAAAGGAAAGGAAAGGAAAGGAAAGGAAAGGAAAGGAAAGGAAAGGAAAGGAAAGGAAAGGAAAGGAAAGGAAAGGAAAGGAAAGGAAAGGAAAGGNAAGGTCTGAGCTGGCAAAGCAAAGGCCCTCGAGGAACGTGCCCTAGAGGGGGCAGCTCTGAGGAGCTGCTGCTGCTCCTCCCAAACTCCCAGAAGGAAAGGAAAGGAAAGGAAATGCTGCTGAGCCCTGTGCCTTACCTGCCCAGGTTGATGACTCCACGTGGGATTCCAGTGGGGGTGTTGAAGGCTGGCAGAAGTTTCTCTCCAAGTTCCAGAGCTTTGCTCTTGAACACCTGTTAAAAGGGAGGATAAATATTTAATTAAATGAGTCACACAGGATTCTCTCACATCCCCTTTTCCAAACATGCTGTTATAAAACATTGCAGCCTGAGAACTCCCTGCTCCAGGTGTGCTGTGCCCTGGTTCCCCTCCACAAAAAAATCTGAACCAAAAGTCTCACTGAATTTTGGCATCTCTAAATTTCCTCCAAAATGTGCACTAAACCAGCACCCAGTCCTCTGCCAAAGCCTCAGCCTGGAGCACACAGCTCACAAGAGCACCCTGTGATCTGAGCTGATCCAAAGAGTGCTCTCCAAATTCTTCCCATTCCCAGCATGGCAGAGAACACAAGGAGCTGAAATGACTGAGTTAAAATCAGAAGAAATCTTTCTAGGCTGAAGCACTGTTAGATTTACAATGTGGGCTTGCCCAGCTCATGTCATCTCCTGTTGTAAAAACCAAGATCTCCAAGGTCCCATCTTCTCCTTGCAACTCTTTGCCAAGGAGGATTCATGGTTTCAAGGCTGAGCTGCTCCTTTTCCCTTGGTAATGCCTCAGATTTGGGCTTTCCAGTCAAACTGCAGCTTATGGTGCTTGCAGCACAAAGCAAGCACACACAATTATTTGGGGACAAAGTGATACAAGCACTAATCTTCACTGCAGAGATTAGTCCTGATCAAGAGAAGCCTCTAAGTGACTTAGGAGATCAAGCACAAGCCTTTTACCTCTAGCCCTGTGCTGGTGGCTCTCAGAAAGCAGGAATCTGCTGCTCTAAAAATACAGCACTGAGGAAACCTGAGCTCTCCTGTGGGCTCCCAGACCTTTGATACTCTCCCAAGGAAAGGGGGCTGCTTCAGAAAGGAAAGCAGGACACAGGGACTGGGTTTTGCCTTTCAGCCCAGTGGCACTGACTGGGTAAGTGGCAGGCACTGCCCCAGCTGCTGATGGCACTTCAGGAGGTCACTGCTGCAGTTTGATGCTTCCATGTGATTTCTTTTTTGCTCTGTTGATCTGAAACCTGTTGAAGTTGTCACTGAGACAGACTCTGAGTCGGGGCACTGAGTCTTTGAGAGCTTTCCCTGGAGGGAAGTCACAGAGGGAAATCATTCCTGGAACTCATTTAAAATGCAGCTGAAGTAAGAGAACTGCTCCTGGATCAATGGTGTCACTGTGCAGGAGCCATCCCACCCTCTGTGCTGGGGCAGCACCAGAGCTGAGCTCTCATTTAGGCCCAGTCCTCAGAAAACTGCCCCTGAGCCAGAGTTTCAGCTCACCAAAGGCTCCCAGGGCAAAGGAATAATCTGCTCATCTCCCTCAGCCAGCTGTAAAACTCCAGCCAGGCACATTATCCAAGAGATTATGGCATTATTCCCAGGCTGAGGCAGGCTGGGGAGGAGGAGGGGGGTGGCAATGAGACCCCCCTGCTTCACCCAGGGCTCCAGGGGGTGCAGCACCCACCCCGGGCTCTGCACCCCAGGGCACTTCATCCCTGCAGCCCCTGCTCCAGAGGGTGCCCAGCAGCACCTGCCCCTCCCCAGCCCCAGGCAGGATATGGGATAATGTCTGCTGGAATGGAAGACAGAGGAACAAGCACAAAAATCCTCTGCAAATGGCATTTCCCCGGGGAGCAATGTGTCCAGCTGCAAACTGTGTCTTGCTAGAACTGCCCACAGGAGGAGAGATCTCTGCCAAATGAGCCGTGCACGGTGAGTGCAAGGTAATTATTCGAGCCTTAATTAAAGGAACATTAGTGGCATTTCCATATTCACAAAAAAGGATGGGTTTATGTTGTTGTGGGGGGTGATGTGATGCTCAGAGCAGCTGGAGAGTCCCCTCAGCCTTTTCCTGGGGGCTGGGAGGGACACTCAGCCCCGAGGGGACAAACCTCCTCTCCAGTCAGGTAGTAGGTGGCCAGGAGCCCTCCGATGTAGCGGATGTTCACCTCGAACAGGGAAGCCTCTCCATTCTGCAGAGACACAAACACAGCCCTGAGTGCAGCCCTGTGCCCAGCTCCCAGCTCTCTGCTCTGCAGGGAAGAGAAACACCCAAACTGCCAACATTTACCACCTGACAGCACCTGAGGCAGGCAGGGCACATCACACACCCGACCACAGAACGCCCTGAGCTGCAAGAACCCCCCAGGATCATCCAGCCCAACCCCTGGCCCTGCACAGACACCCCAACAATCCCACCCTGGGCACCCCTGGGAGCGGTGTCCAAACCCTCCTGGAGCTCTTGGGGCCCCAGCACCGTCTGGGGGAGGAGCCTTTGCCCAAAGTCCAGCCTCAACCTCCCCTGGCACGGCTGCAGACAGATCACAGCAGGCAGCTGCAAGCACAGCTCGTGGGGCTTGCAGTCCCTGTCCTGCCTTTCTGGGCCATGAGAGCTCCTTGCACAGAGCCAATATTGAATTAATTCCCCCCTTCCCTCCCTGTGCTGTGCTCCCTGACTCCACAGATCAACCCAGAGCATTCACTCTTGTCTTTACAGATCAATCTATTCTGCAGGCCAAGATTAAAAGCTTTTATGAAATCTAGATAAATTATCTCCCAGTTGATTTTGTCCCTTGTTTATCGATTCAGTAACAGACTGAGACCATTCACCAGATTTATCAGATGTGGGCTGCCTGTTATGAATCCATGAATGCCAGTGGTGCCCTCCCAAATGATGCTTCTCTATAAAGGCAGCTGCAGGCATTGTTCCCGTGGGAGAACCATTCCTCACAACAACTAGACTGCCATTAAACAAATAGAAGTTTAAGCTGCACTTTTGGTTTTAACATCCTCTGTGTGTGCCACTGAGGAGATCCCATCAGCTGGGGATGAGGAATGCAGGAGGAGGCTCCAGAGCAGGGCCAGGGACAGAGGAGGGCCAGAACCCTTCCCTGCCAGCACTGCTGTGCTGCACCCAGAGTCCCCACACGGCCCCACTGCCCAGGAAAGCTCCAGGACCCCAGGCAGAAGCACCTCTGGCCATTTTTGGAGGTGATGCCCTTCCTCCCAAAGCCTGGCTCCCTCCGTGCTCCCCCTCTGCTGCTGGGGTGTCACAGCAAAGGGCCCACACAGGGGGAGCTGGGTCTACAACCTTAATCTAATTTAATTAGGAAATCTCCTCTTATCACAGGCAGACATTTACCTGAGACGAAACAGAACCTGTTCTTTGATGAGCAACATTTCCTTGGAGTGTCTAATAATGAGTGTCTGTCTCCAAAACCCAGACCAAAACACAAAACCATTAAACACAAAACCATTAAACACTGAACCTTATTTTCAGCCAGACATGGTGAGGCTGCTCTGGTGGCCCCTGCTGGAAGCAGCAGAAGATTGGGGTCAATTACTGCACTGTTCCCTTCAGCCTCAGAGAGTGTTTTTTCCCCCACAGAGATCGGGTTCCCCTCCCCACAGGACTCTGGGGAGGGCTGTGCTGGGGATGGCAGTTTGGGTGACACAGGCATTGCCAGCAGCTGACTCACCACGTTCAAGTCAAAGCTTTTCTCCACCCACTGCTTGGCTTCCTGGAATTCCTCCTCGAGTTCCATGACGTACAGGGTGTCCAAGGCATCGATCACAGTTGCTCCTCGAAGTCCTCCTGCAAAAACACAACACAGGGATGGAGGCACAGCTCTGAATCAGCCTGGGGGGCTGGAACAGGCAGCAGCTCCCAGTCCCAGTGCTGGGGGTGTCTGGGTGGGCTCCAGACTGGAATAGTTTGGAACCAGCCCCACTCATCCAAGATCCAGCTTGGAACAGCCCCAGCCATCCATGGCTCCAGTCTGGAACCAGCCCCACTCATCCAAGAATCCAGTTTGGAACCAGCTCCACTCATCAAAGATCCAGTTTGGAACAGCTCCACTCATCCATGGCTCCAGTCTGGAACCAGCCCCAGCCATCCCTGGCTCCAGACTGGAACCAGCCCCAGCCATCCCTGGCTCCAGACTGGAACCAGCCCCAGCCATCCCTGGCTCCAGACTGGAACCAGCCCCAGCCATCCCTGGCTCCAGACTGGAACCAGCCCCAGCCATCCCTGGCTCCAGACTGGAACCAGCCCCAGCCATCCCTGGCTCCAGACTGGAACCAGCCCCAGCCATCCCTGGCTCCAGACTGGAACCAGCCCCAGCCATCCCTGGCTCCAGACTGGAACCAGCCCCAGCCATCCCTGGCTCCAGACTGGAACCAGCCCCAGCCATCCCTGGCTCCAGACTGGAACCAGCCCCAGCCATCCATGGCTCCAGTTTGGAACCAGCCCCAGCCATCCCTCTGGGTGTGGCACAGACACGAGGCTGTCTCTGCACCCCCACACACACTCTGCTCAGCTGAGCCACATTCCCACCCAGCCCTGGCAGACTTTTGGGAGCCTCTGCCAGCAGAGACACTTGGATGAGGTTCAGGTTCTGTTTCTGCAGCAGAAGCTCCTCGTACCAACCCTGTCCCCATCACCTCCCTCTCCACAAAGACTCCTCCCTGCTCTGCTCAGGGATTCTTTGTTTGGCTCAGGTCAGTTCTTCCTCCTCACTCACAGACTTCCCAAATTCCCCCAGCCTTCCTCTGCACACTCAGATGGGTTTGGCACTTTTGTGAATACTTCAATCCCAGTTCTGCTTCAGAGAGGAAAACCCAGCTGGATGGGGAGAGGGAGGAAAGGTGAATTGTGTGCCATGAACCCTTGTCTGCCCTCACCAGGGACAGAGGGGCTGACGAGCATCACCCCTGCAGCCCAGAGAAGGGCTCAGATCCACCCATTCCAGGCTCATTCCTCCTCTCAGCCTTCCTCCCCCCTAGGGAAGGATCCTGCCTTATTTTGTTGATGCTACAAGATCACAGTTTTGACACTTTTCAGCCAGCCAGCACATCATTGCTTTAATAAAAACCCAAGCAGGACTTTACTGCTCAACTACAGATTGCTGCCTTTAGGATGCTGTCTGCATCAAAAGCAGGAGCTGTGGGAGAGGAGGAAGAAACAACCTCCAGAAATCCATTTATTCCTGCAGGCCTGGAAATGATCTCCTGACTGGAGCCATCCCTGAGAGCAATGGGTGGATGGAGTCAAACAGGCACTGCATCAACTGGTGGGCTCTAAAAATCAGCCAGGCTGGAGTGGGCCTGGAATGTTTGCCAAAAGCACTGAGCATGAAAAACAACACCATGGCAGGCAGAGCTGCTTTTATCAGCCCTAATGACTCTTCAATATTAATGATTATGTGATTTTTATACACTTTCACAGACGTGACAAGGAGGCAGGGACAGCATTTTAGAGAGGGAAGGAAGAGAAGGGCAGTGGCACCTGAGGCACAGCCTGGTGCTGTGATTTCTGAGAGGAAAATCACACTACTGGGCTCAGCTTAATCTGATGATATCATCAACAAAAGCTTTTCATAATCTGCAGAGAGACAACAAGGAAAGTTGGGTTTGCTCAAGCTGAATGGAGACAAAGAGACAACAAACCCTCATTCTGAGGGATGATTAACTGAAGTGAGAAATATTGCTGGAATTGACAGAACCTTTTATGTTTTTTAGCAAGGCAGGCCTGGCTCGGTGTGCTGCTCTGGGACTGGGAACAGGCTCAGCTCTCCTGCCTGTGCCTGACAAAGTGCAGGGCAAACCTCGCTCCCCTGCTGCTTCCTGCCACATTAAACATTTGTTTTAGACATTCCCTCACCCTGTGCATCACAAGAACCTCGGGCTGTGTGTTTTGTACCAGGGGCTGGGCTGTGTTTCCTTTTTTCTGCACCAGCTTTGAAGCAGCAGCAAAAGCTCAGAGACTCCTTCAGCAGAGCCCTCCCCACGCCAGCTCCATCTCAGGAAGGGTGAAAAGGCAGCACAGGGCAAAGCAGGAGCTGTCTGTCTGTCTGTCTGTCTGTCCCTCTGTGCCAGGACAGGGCACACAGAGCCCCTGACCCCCAGGCTGGGATTTCTTCCCTCCCTCCTGCTCAGGCCTGGCTCCATCAGAGCAGGGCACAGCTCCATGGAGCTGTCAGGGGTTGGGGTGAGCACATCCCAGCACAAACACACCCACCTGGAGCGTGGTGACACCTCTGCCACCTCCTGCCACCTCCTGCCTGCTTTGTCACACACTCAGCAGCTCCCCACACTGCACATTAGGGTGGGAGGGTGCAATCAAAGGGGAGGCAGCTCCAAACCAAATCAAACCCTTCTCTGTCACTCCTGACTCCTGCTGACACCCTCATCTCGAAATTGCTGCTTGGAACTTGCTCTGAGGGAGTTTCAAAGCAGGAACCAAGGAACCCTGAGGAGAAACCCTTGTCAGAAACCCTCGTGGGAGAACCCAGAGCTGGGAGCAGCTTTAAGCACGAGCCCACACCTGAGATCCTGCCTGTCCCCACAAAGCAAAGTGTGCCATGAAAACCCCTCCTGATCCTGCCCCAAACCGCCTGGAGTGGGGATCCCTTCAGCAGGGACAGCCAGAGTCCCTCTGCTGTTCCCAAAAGGGACTTTAGGATCCACAGCAGCTCCTCCCTGCCCCGGGACAGAAGAGCCACAGAATCCCAGGAGAGCTGAGCTGGATCCCACCAGGATCATCCATTCCCTTCACTGGGACCAGTGGGAAGAACAGGGAGGAATGCAGGGAGTCTGGGGACAATCCTGAGTGTCACAGCAGCTCTGGTGACAGGGACAGCCCCGAGCTGTCCCCTGGGTGGTGATCAGGGCAGGAGCACACAAAGGTTCATCTCTCCCTGAGCTGAAGGAGGGCCTGTGCCACCCTGGATTTGCTCTTTTGTGCAGCAGAAGAATGGAGAGAGGAGTGTGGGCAACAAGGCTGCTCTGTTCCTGCTCCCACCCACCCCAGGAGCTGTGCTGGGAGCACTAATGAACATTAACTTAATTAACAGAACGCTGGGGAAAGGTGCTGGGTGCAGAGGAGCTGGCAGTGCTGGCAGTGAGGGGGTTTTGCCTTGTTTTGTTTCTTATTTTCTTAATTGTTTCTCTGGTGGTTTTTATTTTGTTTGTTTGTTAGGTTGTTTAGTTTTTGTTTTGGGGGGGTTTTTTGCTGTTTTTTTTGGAGATGACTCAGGCTCTAGGAAGGAATTCTGCCCCGAATGAAAAGCCTTGGGGTGAGGTGTTTACAGGCTGGGGATCTACTTGGGTGTCCAAGTCCAGACTCAGCTGTACCTGCCTCTCCCAACACCTCAACAAGTGGCTTAACCCCAGCACTCATCCAGCACCCAGAGCTCAGCAAATACCAGATCTTCCAAAAAGGAAATATCAGACTTTGCAAAGAGGAGCAGCTGTGATGGGAGGGATGTAGAGCTCTGCCTTCCCTCGCTCCCCTCTTCCCAAAATAGCCCCTGTGGAATATCACAGGCCACACAGGAGACTTGAAGGGCTCCCAGCTGCAAGTCTGCCCCTTGAGAGCTTTAAAAAAAGCCACCAAAGTGATGCTTCAGCAGCCAAGTAGCCAGGAGTGGGGTCTGAAATAGCTTTTGCTCAGGAAGGAGAGATCCTTCCAAAGGCTCTCCTGAATCCACCACACTCTCCCTGCCTGGGGAGCCACAGGGAACCAGGACCCCAAAGGCCCCCAAAACACAGGCTGGGCTCTCTTTGGGGTTTCACTCTGGGGTGCAAGGAACGAGGAGGAGTTCAGGGTGTGCCTCTGCAAAGGTGAACACACTGCAAGGATTCCCAGGCAGGAGATGGGAGCATCCTCAGCAGATCTCCACCAGATTTCCAGCACTCCCTGATGTCAGGGCTCAGCTCAAATAAAATTATCCTTTCACAGGGTTGAAAAGGGCCTTAAAGATCATCCAATTCCAGCCTTCCACTA
>VWZS01001734.1:510869-547307 GCA_013397075.1 Rhabdornis inornatus
CCCCCGTTTAGAGCCACTGTGGCTGCCATCAAGTGTTCCCCAGGGATGGGTGGAAGCCCAGGCTGATCTCAGCCAGCCCTGCAGCACAAACAGAGTTTGGGGAATCTCATCCCTAATGCCCTCAGCCCCAGGGGGCTGCTCCTGCATTTGGCACAGAGCCCTTCTGAAGTTACTCAGAGAGCAGAAACCAAATCCTTCATTTCCAACAAAGCCATTCCAAACTCCTCACAGTAACACTTTGTGCCAGAGCCCCAAAGGAGCAGCAAGGGCCATTAGGAAGATATCAGACTTAATCTTGCATACAGCAGGATTGTTTAAATGCTGCAGAACAGGGCGTTTCAAACAGCTCTTTGCTACCTTTAATAACAGAGTTTACAACTGAAAAGCGAGAGCAGAAGGGGGAGGAATTTAGATCAGCACAATGTAAACCCAGATCAAAAATGAAAGGTCTTGACTCCCACTGTTCTTATGTCAAATCCTCTTTGTCAAAACAGAAATTAGTGCTGAAATCTTGTTTGGAATAAAACCGAGGATGCAGGTTCTGTGGAACACGAGGAAGTGGCTGAGTGCCAAGGCACAAGGGGCTCTGGTTGTTCACCCTCACCTCGGGGTACAGGGGGAACCTTCCCCTGCTTCTGCTGCTCTGAAGGCTCCAATTAAAACCAGTGCCCCATTACAGCAGGAGTCTGACAAATGACCATCTGCAAGTGCTGCTTTTCCTGCTCTTTTTGGTCCTTTTTCTCCATGCCAGGCCTTGGAGAGCAGCCTGAACTCCTGACATTTATCCCAAGATGTGTGTGAGAAGCCTGGAGCTGCCTGGGACTGTGTCAGCACAGCTCCTGCCTGGTGGCAAACTGTCCAATTCTGGGAGAAATCCACACACAGACGTTTCACACAGCTCAGGATTATCTTGGCAACCAAGTAAGCTGTGAAAATCACTGCAGCTCCTTGAAAAATCTGCCCTGCAGCCAAGATCTGCCAGTCCCTGTGCAGAGTGCTCCGGGTCAGGCACAAGCAGGGGCTGGAGCAGCTCCTGAGCTGGGCTCTGGGTTTAGGCCAGAGCTCCTGCCTGCTCTGGGCTTCAGTTCCTCCTGCCAGCCAAAAAAAAAAAAAAAACAGGAGGAATTTTCCTCAAAGCACGAAAAGAGGGTTTAAAGAAAGAGAATGTGATGGTTAGAGAAATAAGAATTAATTTATCCACCACATCTGAGCTGGTGTGTCTGCCCTTCCCAAGGCCTTTGCAGCCCTCTCCCCTCTGCAGTGGTGCAGGACACTCCTCACCTGTTTAACCCTTAACATTTCCTGTCAGCTCTGTCCTCCAGCACTCACACCTCTCACAGGGATGGGCACTGAAGAGAAACTCCAGTTCCAGGAGATGCTCTCCAGTGAAAGTCACTCTGCTCCCAGTGCAAGGATCAACCCCAGGTGTCAGGGATCCCCAGGACAGGCCTCAGCTGACAGAAATTAAACTGAAATTCCAAATGGAACTGGGAAATGGCTTTTCTTTTCAGGAGGAAAGAGAATTTCTCAGTTAAATCCACAATCATGTCATTCCAGCCCTTCGGCTGCCTGTGAGTGCTCCTTACTGCAGATGAAGCCAGGAACAGCAGAGCTGAGCCACAGCCCTGCCAGTGCCTCAGTTATTGAGTTTTCTGTCCCTGAACCTGATAGCTGTAACACAGAGTAACCACATTCCCTGTATTTACAGCAAACTAAATAAATTACATCTGAGCAACAAGGTAGCAGAAGCAAGAGATGGAGAGGACAAAGAAGTAGTCCAAGAATTAGAAAAGATCTATTTCTTTTTGTATCAGCACATTCTCTTGCAGAGTTAGGGAAAAAAAAAAGCACCAAAAAAAGTCCATTAGCTTTTGAGCAACCTCATTTTTCTTTGCTTTCCAAATAAACCACTGCACCTACACTTCAGGGACCTCATCAAAAACACTTCATGGCCAAGGTTATTTTTCCATCTTCCTCACATTAATCTTCCTCACTCTCCTCTCCAGGTACTGGTCAGAGGGTCACCCCTGAGCTGTGTCCATGTCCTGGCAGAGCCCTGGGGGTCATGGACAGCTCTGTCCCTGTCCCTGAGCTGGGAACAGCCATCCATGGGGCTCTCAGGGTGACACCCACCCCACATCCCAACAAACCAGCCCCCATCACCCCAAAACACAAATTTCCCTGCTGTGATTTCAGTTTCTGCTCTGGTCTCCCATTTCACCACCCCTGGTAGATTCAGCAGTCACAGGATGCAGGTTACCAACATCCTCTGCAGCTGTCAATCAGCTGGGCCTGGAGATGTGATTTTCATGCAGTTCCAGAGGAAATCCTGCATCCCTGGGAATTCCACGAGACCCAGGACATCACTGAGACCACACTGGGGTCACGCTGCTGTCTGAGCTTCACACCCAAACCAGCTCAAACCCTGGTCCTGTCCCTGCAGGGAGGTAAAATCAAACCTCCCCCAGCTGAGGAAAGGCCAAAGGGCTGCTCAGGATGCTCAGGACAGCACAGCAAGCAACCCTGGAGCTGGGCTGGGAAGGGGCACAGCACAGCCTGGAAAGCTCCTGGAAAGCCAAGGCTCAGCCTCCACCCACAGCAGCGAACTCTGAAGGCTGGGATGAGGGAAATCACCCCAAAATCTGCCTCAAACACTGCTCAGCCTGCTTTTTGTTGTCACAGGAGAGATGCCCAGGCTCCTGGGAAGTGCTAATGAGTGCCAGTCCCCCCTGCAGCACAGAGCAGCCTCAGCATATGGGCACAGGTAAAGCTGGCAGCAGACAGGCAGCTTCAAGTGCTGCCTTTTAGGCTGCTACGATCAAATTTAATAGAGACTGTGTTCCAGCTGGGGAAGAAATGGCTTTTTTTTGGACTACAAACCACTCATGTTTTTCAAATATCAATTTCCCCTGGAGAATTAAGGCTATCGTTCAAGCTGGAGCAGCAGTGGCAGCTCTGCCCTGAGCCAGTGATGGGTGAGAAACACAAAACCAGAGCTTGGGCTCGTTCAGGGACGTGGCAAAGGAGGCAGAGTCTGCAGGAGAACAGGCTGGGGGGAACAGGTCAGCAATATTCTTATTATGCACTGGGAAAAATAAGAGAAGAAAGGTGCTCAGCACAAGAATGAATTGGTTGTCACAGCAGCAGCCCCTCAGATCAGTCATTTCCTTCAGAGCAGACACACGATAAGCACCTACTGCCAGCTGATTCTTAAATATTTCATACTTGGCAGCACTCCCCAGTTTAATCCTCTTTTCCCCAGTTTCTCCAACCATCTCTCAACGTTTACTGATCCTCCAGCACCCAGCTCCGGTTCATCCCTGCACGACTCCAACACCTCCTGGAGCCCAAATCCAACAGCTCCCGTTTGAAGTGTCAGGGAGGAGGGGAGGAGAGCCTGGGGCTGGGAACACAATCCCTGATCCAGCACAGACCCTGCAAATCCACCCTGCACGTGCCTCCCATCTGTCTCTGGCGACACTCAGGCAGGAATTGGAAGCGATAATGGTTCAAGTGCTCCCCTGGGAAAGAGCTTGGCTCCTGGCTCTGGGCAGTGGGGCTCAGACGCTGGGAGGCAGAGGGAATTAGTGCTGCCAAAGATGGCCATTCCACAAGGCAGCAGCACTTCTGGGAGGAGCAGTTCAAGCAGGTTAAGCACAAGACAACAGCTGGGGCAAAAACACTGCCGGTGCCTCCCTGTTCTGGGTGTTGGAAATTAATTTTGGAGTGGTTAAAGGTAATCTGATTATATTCAATTTAATGCTCCTCCACAGAGCTCCTGGAGGAGCTGCAGCATTTAATGTGAGGGGTCCCACCAGGCCATTAAAACAAACACACACATCCTACCTGCAGCTATCACCCTGCTCTGCCACAGCCACAGGCAGCAGCTAATGAGCAGAGGCTGCTAATTCACCTCAGAATTCAAAGGGGAGATGTTTCATTACAACAATCAGAGGAAGGTGCCCTCCCAAAAACACATCTGGTCCTTAACACCAGCCCAGGTGGGAGAGAATTCAGAGACAAAGCAACCACACCAACCCTTTGCCTCCAAACGAATTAAGAGGATTAACTGAGCACTCATGAGCTGAGCTTGGAACCCTCAGAATCACCCATGGAAGAACCTAAACACATTTTCTCTGAGAATGCAGTGGGTCAGGAGAATGCAAATGCTGCATTAGCATGAGCACAAACACATTAAACTCCATCACTTGGGAACATCTGTCCTGTTCTTCCCTCTCTCTCCCATATTGTTCAAGTGACACCAACAAGACCCCAGCTGAAAGCCTCCAAATGCTCTCCAGTATGCTGCTTGACAGGATTAGATATCAAAATAATCTCAGCAAATTGGGAAAACAGTCAGAAACAAGCGGGATGCAATTCAGTGAGGCCACACGGAGTGTTCTGCCTGAGGGAAGCACAACGAACCATGAAGCAGAAGGAATAAAAATGGTGAGGCAGCATTTCTGTGAGAGCCACAGCCAGGCTGCAGCCTTGGAAATGCAGCTCAGACTTGGGTTTGCAGCTCAGACCAAGGATTCCCAGCTCAGACCAAAGATTCCAGCTCAAACCAAGGATTTCCAGCTCAAACCAAGGACTTCCAGCTCAAACCAAGGACTTCCAGTTCAAACAAAAGATTCTCAGCTCAACCCAAAGATTTCCAGCTCAAACCAAGGATTTCCAGCTCAACCCAAAGATTTCCAGCTCAACCCAAAGATTTACAGCTCAACCCAAGGATTCCCAGCCCAAATCAAGCATTCCCAGCTCAAATCAAGCATTCCCAGCTCAGACCAAGCATTCCCAGCCCAAACCAAGCATTCCCAGCTCAGACCAAGCATTCCCAGCTCAGACCAAGCATTCCCAGCTCAGACCAACGCTGCAATGCTGGGGAAACGAGCAAAGCCCAGCCCAGGATGAGCAATAAGAAGGACACAGAGTCTCCTTCCAGCAGCATTTGGAGATTGCAGAGGGAAGGGAGGGCTCGGCAGGAGGAATGTGACCTGCAATTGAAGCCGGGCAGGTCTGAGGCTGCTCAGCCTTGCCAAGGTTTTGGAGGCTGAGCAGAGGGGAGAGGGTGACAGCACTGAGCACATCCCCAGGGAAAGGCCAAGGAGCCAGAGCTGAACTCGGCAGCACACAGGGGTCAGGAAGCAGGACAAGCTGTAAAGCTTTAAAGCACTGAGGCAGAATTGCCTGCCAGGACTTTCCAGCCCTGGGAAGGGAAGCACTGAAAGACCCCTCGCTGCTACTTTTGTGTTTTGTTGCTCCCTGAGATGAGTGGCAATCCAAAAATCCCCCTGGAGAGGCAGCAGGGTGACCCCAAGGGAAGGAAAAGCTCCATAAAATCCTTCCTGATGGCTCCATCCCCCTGCAAACCTTCCCCAGAGCTACCTTAGTGACAGAGAACATCACAGCCACAATTTGGGATGTACACACAAAAGTCAGGGAATTAAAAATGCTGGTTCCCACAGCAACCAGGATGGAGCCTGCCAAGAGAGAAGGAATGTTCCAGCCTAGGCAAAAGGTGTTAATTTTAATGCCTGAAGGCAACTTCCACTTCCAGCTGCCTGCAGGAGAAGTCCATGAAAGCTCTGCACTCCTGCACGGGCAAACCTTGATCCTCAGGCTCTTTGTTCCTGAATTCCCTCTGCTCCTGGCAGAGCACAGCCCAGACTGGAGCCTGGGAATGGAGATGAACCGGAGCCATCAAGGCACAGTTTGTGTTTTCCCACCCCCAGCTTGGGAGGGAACGAGCCCAGTGCAATCCTGTGCTCACAGGAAAGCACTGTGGAGAGAAACAGGAATAATTGAGGTGTTCTGTGTATATTGAAATTAATAGGAAACAACTTCTGCCTTCAGAACTTTCCCTTGAAATGCTTTCATTTTCCTGCACTGAACTTTTTCTCCCTTTTTTTTTTTTCTCCTTTTGGAGCTGCATATAAAGTGTGTTAGGGTGCAGAAGTGGTGTTGGGAATAAAACATCAGAAGAAGGATGAACAATTTTAGTCAGTCAAAAAAAAAAAAATCCTCTGTGTTTCACACTGATGCCTCAAGCAAAGGCTGAGGGATTTCCTTGAACTTCCAAAAAAATCCTCTCTAGAGACAGAACAATCCTGGGAGGCTAAAAGGAAATATTTTGTGAAAGCAGAAAGGTCTTGCAGTGACAAATGCCTGCCACAACATGCAGAGCACACAGAGGCAGCCCAGCAGCAGTGACAAATCTGAAAGTTGATGTCCTGTGGGAGGAAGTCAAAGCCACTGATGAAGTGAGAGAAGGGACTTCTCTCCCCTAAAAAGGCAGCAGAGATTAAAAAAAAAAATCAGAAACAAGCACCTGGAGAAATTAGAGAGGAAGAAATTCTGTAGCAGGACTCATTTGATGTATGATCTCCTGGAGGTGAACAGAAAAATGTCAGAATCTAACACTAATCCAGATGAATATCCAATGAGATACATAATGAGGCTGGAAAAACCTCAGCAGCAGCACAAAATGATGTGATAAAGCAGTTAAGTTCTAAATGTGAAATCCAACACAGCAAAGCCAGCTTGGAACCTGCTTAATCTCTTCAGAAGTTTCAGGAGTGGAAACCAAGTGAATTAAAACCCAAGTAAAGGGGTTTTTGTTGGTTTTTTTTTTTGCTGTACACTTTCCATCTCCTCTGAATAAACAAGGGAAAGCAAAACCACAGAGGGATAAAGTTAAGAAACCCACGAGTCTCAAGGTATTTCCAACATTAAAAGGCATAGCTAAAAGTGTAAATTTAAAATATTCTTGACCTGCTCTGGCTTTTTATGCAGCTCCTGGTTGTGCAG
Source organism: Rhabdornis inornatus (assembly GCA_013397075.1). NCBI lineage: Eukaryota > Metazoa > Chordata > Aves > Passeriformes > Rhabdornithidae > Rhabdornis > Rhabdornis inornatus. The sequence goes on from VWZS01001734.1 coordinate 517,680, forward strand.
AGGGGGCTGTGTCTGCAAACAGGACAAGGAACAGCCTCGAGCTGTGCCAGGGGAGGTTCAGGGTGGACACTGGGGAAATTTCCTCCTTGAAGGGGTTCTCAAGCACTGGAACTGCTGCCCAGGGCAGTGGGAGTGCTCAGGAACGTGTGCAGGTGCCACTGGGGATGTGGGCTATGGTGAACAGGGGTGGTGCTGGCTCAGTGCTTGGATTTAAAGGGTTTTTCTTCTGACCTTAATTCTGTGATTCTGGCAAAAAAATCTCACAAAGAATCTGACTGCAAGAAGTGCCCAGAAGGGCCCTGAGCATCCCAAAAGTCACCTGCAGCCCAAGCAGGGCAGCCAGGAGCCCCAGGGCTGGCACTGGCCTCCCCAGGGAATGCCACACTGGCTTGGGTCGAAGTCCTTTCCATCCATGCCATGCCATGCCAGTCAATCTCATCCCAAAATCTCATCCCATCCCATGGATCCCATTCCACTCCATCCCACTCCATCCCACGGATCCCATCCCATCCCATCAATCCCATCCCACATATCCCCATCCCATCCATCTCACCCCATGCCATGCCATCCATGCCATGCCATGCCATCCCAACCGGTAAATCCCATCCCAAAATCTCAAAATCCCATCCCACTCCATCCCATAAATCCCATTCCACATTCCCCACCCATCCCACCCCATGCCATGCTACTCCACCCCATCCCATTGATCCCATGCCACCAATCTTATTCCATCCCATAAACCCCATCCCATCAATCCCATCAATCCCACCCAACCCACTCCATTCCATGGATCCCATCCACCCCATCCCATGGATCCCATCCATCCCCATCCCATCCCATCAATCTCCTCCCATGCCATGCCATGCCATGCCATGCCATGCCATGCCATGCCATGCCATGCCATGCCATGCCATGCCATCCCATCCCATCCCATCCCATCCCATCCCATCCCATCCCATAAATCTCCTCCCATGCCATCCCATGCCATCCCATGCCATCCCATGCCATCCCATGCCATCCCATGCCATCCCATGCCATCCCACCCCCTGGCAGGAACACCTCCCCCTGTCCCAGCCCCATTCCCATCCCTGTTCCCATCCCTGGAGCTGGATGTTTGCTCAGAGCAGCTCCCAGCCCAGAGCTGGGTGTGTGAGCACCAAACCCCCCACTCTCAGCTGGCTGCCTTTTAATCACACGCTCAATATCTCTGCAGATTAGACAATTATTTCCGCATAATTAGTGTCCAGAATGAGGCACAGGCAACATCCATAATGGGGTGCTTAAAGAAAATATTAAAAGAAAAGAAGGAAAAAATCTTAAAGATGAGCTGACTCTATTTTAAAATACACCCAGAGCCTGAAAAAAAAAGGATTAAAAAAAAAATAGCTGCAGCCTGATTGTTCCCTGTGTGCTCTGCTCACGTGTGGCTTCCTCCACATCTCTGCCTGCTCCTCTCCCAGCAGCCACAGAGCCCCACAGAACGCCCTCAATGCAATTTTCTGCCTTTTCCTGCTCCCACTTGCTGCTCTAATGGCTGTTTTTCTGTTTTTCTACTTCTTGTTTTGTTTCCTTCTCCCCCGTTTTGCTGTGCCAAGCACTTCTGACAAATCCCAAGACACTCTCTCCTATTTCTGGGCCTCATTAAACTCCAGCCTCAGTTTGGGGTCAGTGGAAAGTTCAGGAAGCTCATGAGGAAGTTGGGATGATTAATGGGGTTGTGTGGAGATAACGAGTTTGGGGCTCAGGACAGGCCCAGGCCAAGCTGTGCTGTCCTGAGTCCCCAGATCCCCCAGGCTGGGCTCAGATCCCCCAGGCTGGGCTCAGATCCCCCAGGCTGAGCTCTCACATCCCCCAGGCTGGGCTCCCACATCCCCCAGGCTGGGCTCCCACATCCCCCAGGCTGGGCTCTCACATCCCCCAGGCTGGGCTCACATCCCCCAGGCTGGGCTCAGATCCCCCAGGCTGGGCTCACATCCCCCAGGCTGGGCTCCCACATCCCCCAGGCTGGGCTCACATCCCCCAGGCTGGGCTCCCACATCCCAGCTTCTCCACCCAATTCTCCTCTCTGACTTTATTCCTTTGCTAAAACAGAAATCTCAGATGAACCCCCTTGGTTCCATTGACATTTTTTCATCAGGGACTGCCCAGCCCCAGAGCCAAGGTTTGATGCAAAGGTGTTTGAGGCCACTCTGTGAGACATTGCTTTTTTTTTTCCTGTCTAAACTTTTTAAATGAATATTTCAAGCTGAGTCACTGTAATCAGCTGAAACCCCTGTGTGGGGTTCAGGGTCCAGTAGAGCCCTGAGGTCTGAGCAGCAGCACCCAAAGTGAGACAGGAGTGGAGACAGATCGCCTGAAGGATTAATTAGCTTGGGAGTGATCTCAACACTCAAAATGGAGAAAAAAAGCCACAAACAGGGATTAATGTCAGTTCCAACACTGAGCAGCCAGACTCAGTGAGTTTGGGATTTGGAGCACATCCTGATTCCTGCTTCCTGCTGCCAGGAAATAAGTTTGTTGCTGCAGATTTTCCCTGACAGCAAAAGCCAAAGTCAACTCAAAATGCCCTCCTGAAAATTATTCATCGGGGAATATTCTACATGAAAAAGAAAAATAAAAGATGATGATGCCAGGGAGCAACAGAGTTCCAGCAGCATCTCCATCACGAGGAATTTTTCCCTTTAAAGAGCCCATGGAGCCAAGCATGCCGGGTCATGTGCAATAGGCAGCAGGCATCATTCAGCATAGAAATTAAGAGAGCCATTATTATTATTATTTTAATCACATAAAAGGACTCTCCAGAGCTTTCCAATTTTGTGATCACAGGGAAAGAGACCCAGAGCCAGAAGAGAAAAGGTGCAGTAAGTGATTGCACAACTGGAGGTTCCCATTTCTCTTCTGCTAGCTGGGATATTGCTGAATTCGTATTTTCATTCAATTACTTCTCCTCTGTTATAAATTCACAGACCAACTCCTGTTGCTTCTAATTGAGGTGGGGTGTGTTTGCTGCCTGCTAAATCCTGCATAAATCCTGCATGAAGGAAGCAGCTCTTGGCAAAATGTTTGGCCAGACTGGGTAGCTGGAGGCTCTAACCCAGGGATGTGGAGATTTTGGGGTCCAGCCCCTGAGCAGCTCCTGTCAAAGCTGCTGTCACAGGGGGTGTTAAATCCAGTGGGGATTCCTGGAATCTCCCTCCAGATGTGAGCCTGGCAGGTCACAATGCCTCAGGGCAGTGACAAACTCTGCTGGGATTTACCAGGCAGAACAAACCTGAAAGTTCTGGAGCTCAGGACAAAAAGTTTGGTCCTTTCTAGAGGCCTCTCTGGATTTATTCCTGTGGTCACTGCTTTTCTTCCCCAGCCATTTCATCCTTTTTTTTTTTATCCTGGAGAGCCAAACCAGCCCCATTTCCAGGCAGCTGAGGCCAGTGACCTCCTGTCTTCAAAGCAAAGAGCTCAGGCCAAAGTCTGAGCCCAGCACACAAACACAGCCCAGGCAGCCACGGATTTTTCCAGGAATTTCTCTACCCTCTCACCAGACAAGCAAACACGGAGCAAGATGAGGTGTGAACACCTCGTGTCCTTTCAATCCAGCTGCTGGCACAGCTGTGCCACCCTGTCCTGCTGGCTGGCAGTGTCCTGGCTGGACACTTGTCACTTGGGTTCCCAGCAGCCTCACTCACCCTGCTGCAGAAATTCAGCATATGCTGAGAGGAGCAGTGGCTGCAATTCATGATATCGAGTGGGGGAAGAGGAATAAAAGGGGAGAAACCTGGTGAAGGCTTGCAATTTTTAAAGTAAAATTAATAAACCACCGTGCATTTAGGTGGTGAAAAACGCCTAACAGCACAGCAAGGTTCCATGTTTACCTGCTGTCACTGATTTCAGAGCAAATTGGCTCAGGTTAGAAGGCAAAGAAAGATTCTTCTGCTGCCAGCTCTGCACACTTCAAGAGATATCTGAAAATCAGGCTTCTCACCTTATCATTGTTAGAAGACTGTGCAATCAAAATGTAACTGACAATTCAGCTGATGCACGAGCACAACGAGACGCCAGCTCGCTCTCCCGGAGCTGCAGCAGCTCTGTAAAGCTAACAGGATTTTAAAAACATTTTGTCAGAAAAATAAGTGGCTGTGCCAGAGCTGGGGAGTGGGCAGAATAACAATGCAGGGCTCTGGAGTGACAGGAGCATTTCAGGGGCTGGGACACACAGAGCTGCTGCCCTCTCTGAGGGAGCCAACATCTGCAAACATCACTGAATTTAATCCTCCCAGCACCACGGGCAGCAGTGCTGAGAGGTTGGGAAGGGTTAAATAACTGCAGCAGCACTGGGAGCAGAATTTGTACCTGCAGGTCTCCAGTGTCACCCTCAGCCACCAGCTCAGCTGTGCCACTTCCCTCAGATGTCCCTAAAGCAGCACTTTGGGGGCTTGGTGTGAGCGGTGCCTGGAATTCTGCAGCTTTTCCTGCAGAAATCCTCAACCCCCCCAGCCTTTGGGACCACCTGGAGCCACTTGAACCTGGTGATGTGGGGTTTGCTCCAGCAGAGATCATCCCCCCACCCTCATGGAGCACTGCCCACTCCCATGGCATCATTTCCAGGGAAACCATGACATATCTGAAATTCCGAGCTGTGCTTGCCCCACTGCAGGGCACGGGCTGGGCTGCTCAGCCTGGCACTTGTGATCACAAGCATCACTGATGAATAATTAATGCTGATGAAAGGAGCACAGCTTGTGGGTTGAAGGAAAGGGCTCTCGAGCTGCAGTGATTGTAAATGACAGCAATCACAGGAGTTCTGTGCAGATAAACTCGGCCCAGGAACGTGGGAGAGGCTTGGTGAGAGCCAAACAGGAGAAACAGGAGCTGGAGAACATCAAGCACCAGCAGGACCACGAGACCAAGTCACCAGATCAGAGTCCAGGAGAGGGGGATGCTGCCTGTGGAGCAGCTGGGAAATACTTGGGAAGTGGCAAAGTTGGATCTCTGGAGAGATTAAAGGGGTTGGGGATCCAAGTTTTCCTACCTGGGCAGGAAATGGGCAGGGATGCTCTCCCCTGGTGCCAGGAGAAGCAGGACACTGCAGGAGCAGAATTCAGAGTTCATTTTTATTTCTGCTTGGACTAGAGGGAATATTTGATCCAGAGCAGCTCCCCCCAGGCTGAGGCTGCAAGTGAGCAGCAGCACATCCACAACAGCAACATCCACCCTCCAGGAACCTGACTGCTTCCCAGGCACACAAACACTCCAAAACAGCCCCAAAGAGGTTCCTCCCCTCCCACATGGAAGCTCAGCTGAAATCTCAGCTGAACATTGACATTTCCAATGCACAGCACCCAGTTTGCCTCCTTTCCATCTGGAGTTTGGAATAAAAGGACACTTGATGTGACAGGAGGGGGAATGGGCAACAATGCAGGGCCAGGGTGCCCTGTCCTGGTTTCTCAAAGTCTCTGAAGGCACAGAGGGCTGCTCCAAGGGACTGCCTGATGCTGCCCTGCTCTAGCAGGCAGTTAGGAGGATGAAAAGCTTATTAAAAGGCTGAAATGTACCACGGAGCTGCTTTTCTGCAATTGTCTGCAAATCCTCTGCTCCAAAGCATTTTCCCTGAGAGTGCTCACAGGCACACTCCAAACAAGCATAAGCACTGTCAATTGTTTTAGCATGATAAATGCATTTTAAAGCTTTCAATATTTTTGTCTGTTTACTGGCACGCTCCTTGAGGAATTTTGACAAGCTTGCCAGAGTGGAAGAGCTGCAAAATGCTTCAGCTTGCTGCTGAACTCCATGCAAATTCTCAAATAAAGAACCTGGCTCTTGCTGGAGGGGGCTGAAAGAGCAAAGCAAAGGCCAAACCCACCCAAATCAGTGCTCGTGGCAGACAGGGGCTGGCCAGGGGCAGGGGCTGCTCACACCCAGCCTGTGACAATCCCAAACCTCCTTCCCTGGGTTCATGGAGCTTCCTTTGCAGCCCAGCCAGCCCCACAGCAAAGAACTTGTCCCTAATACCCCACCCGACCCTGCCCTCTGTCACTTTGAAGCCACTCCTGTCACTCCAGACTCTTGGAAATGTTCTCTCCACCTTTCTTGTCCTCCCTTCAGGTCCTGGAAGGTCATCATTAGGTGACCCCAAACCTTCTCTTCTGCAGAGACACCTGATGCCATTTCCACCTTCACACCTGCCCACATCTCAGCCCCCAAAGCTGAGCAGGATCAGGGTTGGGATCCACACAAAGCTGATCTCCACAGGCTGGAAGCTGCCCCCAGCTCCTGGGGCTGATGTGGAGAAGGACCTGGACACCCAGAGAGTGCAGAACAGGATGGGAGTGTTCTCCAGAGCCTCAGCTCCATGCTCTGCACTGAGGAAACCAGCTCAGGGGTGTCCTGGCCTCTGAGGAGCTCTGCCCTGCCCTGGTGTGGGTGAGGAACTCCAGGAGATCCTCCCTGCACACAGAGCCCTTGGAAAGGAGCCCAGAGCCCCTGCACAGCAGGAATTCCCCCAGGGATGGCAAGGGAAGGGAAATCTGCTGAGGCAGATTGTGCTGGGCTCCCCATGGCACAGGCAGGGAAATGCTCTGAGTGCAGAGCAGCAAAAACACGATTTACATCCCCAGAAGCCAACAAATACCCCAAAACCACAACAAGAATCCCACCAGAATGAGCAGGGGAATAGGACTGAAAGTGGCTCACATAAAAAAAGATAATCTGCTAAAGAGTAAAATTATACAAGCCAGTTAGCACAGAGCATAAAGAGCTTTTAATATTGATTCACTCAATATTTCATGGAATTCACATCTTGCTCAACAGTGGAGAAACAAGAGAGAAAATGCTCAATTTGGTCGGGTCCTGAAGCCTACAAGCTCAGACAAATAGCAGCACTGTCAGCTCTGGGCTGCCTTCATGTTTTAATAAAGACACTTTGATTTTAGCACTGCTCCCAAGCACGTTTGGTGCTGGCTGTGCACACACAGCTCAGCCAGGGCTGAGGCTCCCAGCCCTGGCACATGCACAGCACACGGATCCAAAGCTTTGCTTCTCCCCAGCAGCCAGAGGGACAATCAAAGCTGTGCCAGACACCTCCCTGCTCTGCAAAGACAGGAGCTGCCCTGGGTGTGACCCTCAGAAACCTCAGGAAAAGTGAAAACAAAAGTTAGTGTTGTAACTCATAATCCCAGAACGATCATATGCAGCTGCTTTACTGAAGAGCTCTGGGAATCAGGGGTGCAGACCCAACTCTGACTCTGACACAGATCCCAATGAACATGTGTTTATACCCTTTTCATTCTATAACCATGTATTAATTATTAAACCCATATTGTTCTATTGTAAACACTGATCTTATCCAAGCATGAATTCTTATCATTTTCATCAGCCCCCCAAATATCCTTTCTCATGATTCTTATTACGATTAAACAACAATCAATATTCAATCCCCAAACAATCAAGATTCAATCACAATCAATACTCAATCCCCAAACACCCAATACTCAATCACAATCAAGATTCAATCACAAACAATCAATACTCAACCCCCAAACACCCAATACTCAATCCCCAAACACTCAATACTCAATCCCCAAACAATCAATACTCAATCCCCAAACAATCAATACCCAATCCCCAAACAATCAATACCCAATCCCCAAACAATCAATACTCAATCCCCAAACAATCAATACCCAATCCCCAAACACTCAATACTCAATCCCCAACCAACCATTCCATTTAACAATCACATCATTCATCCCACGACGATCACGCAGGTGAAGCTCCACACGCTCTAGAAAAGCCAAAGCTCAATATTCCTTCCCAGGGCGTGGCTCCTTTCCCAGGCTAACCCTGGATGTCCTGCCTGCAGTTCCCGTGGTTTCAGAGCTGTTTGCAGCCCGTGCTGTCAGAAGGGCAGGCACTGAGCCCCACTCACCGAACATGTTCCCGATGTGGCCGTTCCTGCTCAGCGGGCGCAGCTCGTTCTTCCCCAGGGCGTACTGCCTGTAGTTATCCCAGGCAAACTTCATCATCTGCCGGGGGAAAAGGCAATTAGAACACTCAACAGGAATGACAATTTCCAAACCTGAGCTCTGGGGATCCACGGCAGTTTCCCACTCACTGCTAAAACCATTAATGATGAAATGTTAATTCCCCCTGAACTGAGGAGTGGGGCTGCATGCAGAGGGTGGGTGAAGTCTCCAGCTCATCATTTCTGGTGAAGAACCTGGCACACCTCACACCAAAACCCCCCTTTTCACCTTGGCCCTGCAAACCACGTGGGATTTGTAGAAAGCTTTCTCCATCTCTGAACTTCCAACCTTTTCCAGAGATTATTCATCAGTATTTCAGAATGGTTGTTAAAATGAACTAAGAACATAAGGCCAAAGCTGACCTGTCCCTAAGTACAAGAGAAACTGATCTTAGAGCTTTTCATTCTATTAACTGACAGAATACATTCACACAGACCAAATCCATGACATTTTGTTATCTTCTATCAAAACACCGCAGTGCTTCCCTCACAGAGCTCTGCACATGGGCTGGCTGATTTCTGAGCAACTCTTTCCAATTCAAACAATTCCTTTTGGGATGTTTGAACCATCCTGCCCAGGCCCAGCACCCTGACCTTCCCCTGAGGGCTGTGGGGCAGAGTTTGTGCAAGTTCCAACACACACACAAAAATCCCAGCACAGCTTTTCTGTCCTCCTGCTCCTCTGGCTCCAGATGGGAGGAAAAATTAAACCTCCAAGTGTCCTTTCTTCATCTGGGAGAGAGACTGGGACTTGTCAGCTTCCAAGGAGTGCATTAAATAAAGCTGCTTTTCCTAAACCCCCCCAGCCCCAGCATCACACTGACCTGAACATCCTTTGATTCAATCCCTGGGAAAAAAAGATAACAAAGGGGAAGAAGGGGCTTCAGAGAATCAACCATGTTCTCCAACAAAGATAAGAGAAAATGCTTCCCTCAGACCAGACTTTTGAGGGAAAATGACAGTTTAAACCAAATCCTTCGTGCACAGAGCACTCCTGGCTCGTGTCTGCAGCTGCAGTTGCTGCTCTATTCCAGGATCAGAGTCTGCAGGTTACTTTGGTCTGCAGTTCCTCCTGTCATCTCAGCTCTTACTCTTCCCTCCAGCTGTGTGCTTCACAAACCCAACATCACAAGCCCCTGGCAGTATCCTCCTTAATTAGCAAAAAGCCACATCCCCAGATTCCCCCTCCTTTTTCAACACCAAGCTTCCAAAGTAAAGTTTCCTGGAGCTGCTCATATGGAGGAGGATAAACATTTGCTGAACTGATTAATAAAACTCAGGCTCCAACACCACCAGGAGATGGAATGCTGGACAAACAAAGAAAGCCAATTTGGGGTTTAAAAACTCAGTGTGGGATGAATCAGCCAGTGGACAGCTCTGCTGAGGAAACCAAAGAATGACCCAGGGAGGGGGAAGAAACCTCCACAAAATGCACTCAAACATGTCCCAGGCATGTGACTCGGAGTGTTCACTTTATTTTTGCCAAATCTCTGGTTTTTGTTTTTTTCCCCAGTGGCAGCAGGTTCTAAATGGGAAGTTCTCATCATGAACATTACAGGGTGAATCTTCTGGAGCTCTGGGCAATGCAGAGCAAAGGCTTTTCTGTGTCAGAGCCTGCTGTGTTCTGAAAGGCAGCACTCCCACAGTGAGCAGCAGGGCTCTGCACCAAAAGGAAACATCCAGGCACCTCCTGGGCTCCTTTTTCTCCTCAGTCAGGGCTGAGGAAGGAGGACCCACCCTTGTGGCACAGGGGGAGCCTGGACACAGAGGGAACAGAATCATTTCCACATCCTCTAAAACCCCTAACGCTGTCATTCTGAGTCAGCCTCGTTTCAAGCTGAGTGTGAAATTTTCAGTTATTTCCTTCCCTCAGTTTCTTTGACCCCTCCACTGCAGAAGGTGCAGGGTGAGCCCAGCCAGGCTGGCACAGCTCCCTGGGACCCAGAGTCTGCAGAGCCCTCCCTGCCGGGGAGGGGATGGAAAACACCCAGGGTTTGCCTTCAGCCCCATCTCCTAGAGGGAAAATCTCCTTTTTCCTGTGTCCTCACACAAGGAGGGACAGCCTGAGGCCCCCCAAAGTGCCTCATTCACCCAGGGCTCCCCAAAACCTGCATCCTCATCTGCCTGTTCAGCCATCCCAGCTGAAGAAGTTCCCCCCCAAAAAAAAGATTTTTGTCCCAAACTCTGCCTCTGCTCAGTGCTGAGCTGGTTTTCAGGGAGGCAGGGGATGGATGGTGTTGGGAGTGCTGCCTTTAAACCCTGCAGATTTTGGGAAGCAGGATGCAGAACGTGGCAGCTTTTCATCTCCCAGCATCCCAGAGCTTTCCTCTCTCCACTGACTGCTCCAAAAAAGCAGCAACTGGAAAAGTTGAAGAGCCAAAAAAGCATGTGCACCACTGTGCCCGTTCTGGCTCCCTGCAGCTGCCTCTCCAGCCCAAATTTAGCACCTCAGCTCCCAAAGCACTGAAGGGATGCAGCAAAGTCCTGAAAGTGAGGGCTCCACATCCACAGCAGCTTCCCCTGAGCAGAGATTGCAAATTCCAGGCTGGAGGGAGGGGGATGTGTGTGGTGAGGTGCTCCAGGCTCATATCTGATGAGCCACCAGGATTAGAAAAGTGAATATTTTATGCCATTCCAGTCCTGACACATCCCAATACATCAGTGTTAACATTGTGCCATTTTGCATTTGAAAAATGGCAGCAGCACCACAGAAATTATGGAAATAGATCCATAATTTCAGATTTTGTTCTCACCACTGAGCCATCTGCCACCTAATAGACAATTATCTATTTGGCCCTGGTATTCCAAGCACTCTGGGTCTCAACTGATTTATAGCAGAGACTTCTGAATTTATAACTTCATTTGTCAGATTGCTCTTTCTTTCCTTTCACCTGTGAGTCACTTGTTACTTTGCAGAGTTTCAGCTGCCCCTTGCATTAAAATCACCTAGAAATGACAAAAGTGAACCCTGAAAAGCTGCACTATCATTTCCACCACTTACATCCTTATCTTTCCTCGTGCTTTGCTCCCTCCAAACCCAAAAAGGACCTGGATGTAATTTCAGAGGCTGCAGCAGAACAAAAAGCATTTACAGGATGCTGTGATCCAGGTAATGAGGAAATCGGGCTCAGGATAAAAACTTGACCAAGAAAGTGTTTTCACTTTGAAGAGATTTGCAAATCTTTAAGCACATTTGATAACTAAACCACTCCAAATCTCTGCGTTTATGGACTTGCAAAAAGCAGAGAGATGAGAGGGAAGGAGAAGAATAAAAAGCTCCCCCTCACCACCACTTGCCCTCCTTTTGTTAACAGGGAAGATTTCCAGATGCAGAGCATTCCCAAACAGCTATTTGATTAGTTTTATCCATCTAGACTGGGATAATTAGTAAATGCTTAAAAGATGAAACCTAAATATACCAACCAATCAGCCCCTTTCAAGCACTTCCAAGGAACATTACACAAAACCATTATCTTCACAAGATAACCACTTCTGTGGCTCTTTACCCTCCTTCCTTCAACTCCCCCTCAAATATTTCACTATAAAATAGCAAAAAAAAATTCCAGTTTAGGCAAAAAAAAAAAAAAGGAGGGCAGAGGAGTGAGTGTAATTTTAATATTTCTTTCCCCATTGTATTCCTAACTTGTTTTTTTCCCACTTCTCTTCCTTTTCCTGCAGCTGGAAGCAGGATATTTGTCCTCTCAGTTTCCAGAGCAGGACTTGTTTTTTCCCCACCTTTATCCTCCTTGCTGCCCCACAGTAGCCCTGTGCCAGTCTGGGTTTTTAAGCTGTAATAATGCCATTTATTTTTCCCTGCTGTATAAAATATAATTTGCCAGATGACAAGACAGAGAGAAAAAGAGGAACTGTCAGTTTTGTAGGAAGAAGTCTGCCTGAACACATTGGGATAACTCATTTCTGCTTGGAATAATGGATGTATTTTTCCCTTATCAGACTTGCATAAACCTGTATAATTCAGGATCTGCAGAAAAGGTAATGAAACAGCATCATGTTTATTTTGTGTTGCTGCCTTTAGTTATCACATGGAGATATAAATATCCAGGCAAACAGCAGGGCAGAATGCTGTAAAAGAGCTGGGATTCATTTGAAAACCTTTAATAGAAAGCTGAGCAACTTCTCAGGTTACTTCTCAGGGCTCATGTCCTCAGTAATGCTTTTATGTAACAGCAAAATGGTAACAAAGAGCTGTGTGCTCACTCCAGAGGATGGAGCTGTTCCATCCAGGCACACACTGATACCCGAGGCTGCCTCTGGCTGGTCTAAAAGCCTGGAGTGCAGAGCAGGAGCAGCTGCAGCTCCAGGGATGTCACCAAGGCACTCCCAGAGATGGACAGCAGCATTGATAATCCATCCTAAAGTAATTACACCTTGTAATTAAAGATTACAGTAAATCCAATAGATCCCAACAGGAACTCCAGCAATCTAAAGGCTAACCTGCCTGTCTCCACGTTCTGTCCTGCCTGCAGTGAAACACTCAGGGAGCTGCAGGGATTTCCATTTAACCAACCTTCAAACGGGAGCCTCACCTCGGGACACGCTAAGCCAACATCCCCTCTCCTCTCCCACCCTAAATCAAACTCATCCCTGATGGCAAAGGGCTAAAACCTGAGCCTGGCAGTCCCAGAGGAAAGCCAGGAGAGCACAACCCCAAATCCCAAATCCCAACTCTTTCCTCTCTGCTCTCCACTGATGACTCTGACACATCCTCTGGGCAACCTCCACTGCTCTGGGTCTCACATCCTCCACCTAAAACACACTCAGCCCTTTCTTCTCAGAGCACTGGGCAGGGTGGAAATACCCAGAGTGGACTGGACAGAAAAACCCAGAGTGCACTGGGCACACAGAAATATCCAGAGTGCACTGTGCACACAGAAATTTCCAGAGTGCACTGGGCACACAGAAATTGGTTTTCCACCCCTAAAGCAGCAGCCTGGGCACAGAGCTCCTCCCTGGAGCTCCAGCTCTTCCTGGAGGATTCTCACCCAAAACTTCCACCCCTGTCAGCTCCTGCAAACATCAGCTGAGAGCTCAGGGGGAGATGGCAGAGAGAGGAATTGCCACCTGCAGCTTTATCTGGAAGTGAATACAACAGAGCAATTCCAGCAGCAGGTGAGTGGGGCTTGGCTTCAACTTCTGGCAAACTCCTGGCAGCTCCTTCCCAAAGCTGCATGGGTGGATTTTTGTGCCACAGCTGCTATCACAGCTCACCCTCTCTTGCACAAGAGCCAAAGCCACTGCTCAGAAAACTGATCTCCATCCCTGCAACAATGGGGGAATTCTTTGGGAAGGCAGAAGAAATCACCTTCCAGCAAGTTACAATATTCAAATAAATAAGTTTTAAGCTCTCCTTGCTGTTCCCAGCCAGCCAGGTCACGGTGAGTTCTCCAGCAGAGCCAAGCACTCCCTGCCCACCACAGCCAGGGCTAGAGCAGGACCAGGAGCCTGATTTGCACTGGGAGGACTGGAAAAAACCCAGCACAGAGCAGCCCAAGGTTGTCAGTGTTAGTGGCAAGGACAGAAATAAAACTCAAGAGTCTCCCTGACTCAGTGCCTGCTAGGAAAGCTGAATGGGAGAAAACAGCTCAAACCACAATTAAACTACCACCTAATTAAATTCCTAATGCAACTAGATTTAACTGTGTCAAGAGGGAGGAAAAAAAAAAATCAAACCCTTCTAGGGCTGAGGCACTGAAGCCCAGCTGGATCCAGCTGCATCTAAATCAGGAAACATGGCAGCAAGAGCAGTTGGTTTTGCAGTTAGCTCTGTAATGAGATGCTGGCCTGCAAGAGACCCACAATGGTTTTGAGAACAAATTTGCAAGTCTAGACCAAAGCACGGCGTGATTTAGTGGAGAGATGAGGGAAACTGCAGCTCCTCTTCCTTTGCTTCCCAGAATCAAAGCCCAGGGAAAATTCTGATAGCAATAAAAGGAATTTGTGTTCCTGGCCACTCTGACAGCTCAGCTTCGTGTTCCCTTCGAGCTGCTCAGACTCAGGATATTCCAGAGCATGAGCACACCAGCAATAAACACAATAAATAACAAAATAAACACAATAAGGGTACAGGAAGGATTGAAAATTGAAGAGGTGACACTTAAAGATGAGCTTAAAACTAAAGGAATGGTTCTGATCTCCTTTCTGTCAGCACAGGAGGCAGAAGCAGCTCTGAGCAACATCTGTAAGCACCAGGAAATCAGGGAAGAAATGTAAGATATACAAATAAAATAAAAGGGGTTTGGGGTTTTTACACCCCAGTGTCCCAGCTGACTTCCAAGCTGGCTCTTGCTGTGTATCAGGAGGTGATTGTCAAACACAGCAGGTCCTGAGCTGCTGCCAGGGCTGCAGCAGGACCAGAGAGCCCCAGCACCCACTGTGTGACACTGCTGTCTGCATTGTGCCAAGTCCTTCTCACCCCAGGCTGGACAGCCTGGCTTTTCTCAGTGACTGCTATTGCATTCCAGCACGCTTTAAGGAAAGAAAATGAGGAAAAAATAAAAAAAATCACTTTCCTAGTAATGATGCTCCTTCAAATGCCACCTCTGAGTTCCCTCCTGGGTTTTGTGCCTGCAGCACAAACCACCCAGGAAATTCCCTGAGCTCTTCAGATTTTGGGCACTGCCTCATTCCTGTAGGCTGCCTCGAGGGCTCTTCCATTTCGGCTGCTTCCCTTCAAGCCTGTACAGCACTGGGGCTTTGTAAATCCCCAATTACACACAAATTCTACAAATTCTCCTTCAAAGTGCCCAGCATCCCATGGGCAGCAGCTGAAGAGCCAGTCCAGGACCCATCAGCTCCTCCCCAAAATCCCCCCACGCTGAATGGAAGGTGGATGGAAACACAGGATTGTTTTTACACACCTGCATTATGACAAGGAAAGGTTTTTTTTCCTTTCCCCTACAGACACCATCTGCACAGGATTCTCATTTCTGGAGAGCCACAGCCCAAGGGGATGCTCTAAAGGAGCTGTAGCCATAAGTAACCCAAAATGCTGCAAGGAGAAGGAAGAAAAGGAAAAGGTGTGGAAAATTCTGCTTTTCTTTTTCAAGGAAAATAATAATAAAAAAAAAGAAATACAAAGTCTCTAGAACTGATTGGGCCTGTCTGTTTGACAGCCTGCAGGACAAATGTCAGACCAATAATGAAAAGAAACAAAATGGAGAGGAGAGGAGAGGAGAGAGGAGAGAGGAGAGGATGGAAAAGGGAAAAGAGGAAAGCAGCTGCTACAAAATGAAAGACATTTCAAAAAGAAAAGACTGGCTATGAAACACACAGAAGTANAAAAAAAAAAAAAGAAGAGGGGAGAGAGGAGAGAGGAGAGAGGAGAGAGGAGAGGAGGCTTTGTACTGCTGAGCTTTGGATGTGGGAGCATGGCAGGAATCCTCAGCGGGCTTGGGAGACAAAGAATAAACAGCTGCAGAGATGTGTGTGCCAATGTGCCACGGAGCCAGGTCAGTAAAGCCTGCCCTGCCCTGCCCAGAGCAGCAGCAGGGAAGGAGCTCCAGCCCTGGGAGCCCCTGGGAGGGCTGGAGATCAGGATGCTCCAAAACTGGAGCTCTGGGGTTCTGTGGGGGGCTCCAACCCCAGCAGCCCAGGCTGGACAGTGAAGAGCTCCTGTTCAGCCAAGGGCAGGCTCCCAGAGCATTCCCAAAGTGAGGAGCAGCCTCAGGAGCAGCACATCTGCCAGAGGCAACAGCAACATCCCCTGCCAGGCTCCCTGAGATGCTCCCTTCACTCTGACTCTCCCCATTCCCCACTCCAGCCTCAGCTGCTGAGCTCCTCTCCCCAGCACCCACAAGGTGTGAGCTGCCTCTGACACATGGATGGCTCAGGGCCCCAAAACACAGCACAAGCAGATGGGAGAACTGAAGGAAAGGAAGAAAAAAAATTGTAAATACAGGCCAAGAGTCATCCTGCATCGCTCCTGTTCTGCACTGTGGGGATGGATTTAGGGNGAAAAGGTGTGGAAAATTCTGCTTTTCTTTTTCAAGGAAAATAATAATAAAAAAAAAGAAATACAAAGTCTCTAGAACTGATTGGGCCTGTCTGTTTGACAGCCTGCAGGACAAATGTCAGACCAATAATGAAAAGAAACAAAATGGAGAGGAGAGGAGAGGAGAGAGGAGAGAGGAGAGAGGAGAGGAGGCTTTGTACTGCTGAGCTTTGGATGTGGGAGCATGGCAGGAATCCTCAGCGGGCTTGGGAGACAAAGAATAAACAGCTGCAGAGATGTGTGTGCCAATGTGCCACGGAGCCAGGTCAGTAAAGCCTGCCCTGCCCTGCCCAGAGCAGCAGCAGGGAAGGAGCTCCAGCCCTGGGAGCCCCTGGGAGGGCTGGAGATCAGGATGCTCCAAAACTGGAGCTCTGGGGTTCTGTGGGGGGCTCCAACCCCAGCAGCCCAGGCTGGACAGTGAAGAGCTCCTGTTCAGCCAAGGGCAGGCTCCCAGAGCATTCCCAAAGTGAGGAGCAGCCTCAGGAGCAGCACATCTGCCAGAGGCAACAGCAACATCCCCTGCCAGGCTCCCTGAGATGCTCCCTTCACTCTGACTCTCCCCATTCCCCACTCCAGCCTCAGCTGCTGAGCTCCTCTCCCCAGCACCCACAAGGTGTGAGCTGCCTCTGACACATGGATGGCTCAGGGCCCCAAAACACAGCACAAGCAGATGGGAGAACTGAAGGAAAGGAAGAAAAAAAATTGTAAATACAGGCCAAGAGTCATCCTGCATCGCTCCTGTTCTGCACTGTGGGGATGGATTTAGGGAGCAGGAGGAACATCTGTTTGGAAACTGGCTTTGTCTCAGTCCAAATGCTGGAAGAGGGGGAAGAGGGAGGCTGAGGGCTGCCAGCACACCTCGTGCTTCATCTCACACTTGGATGCTTTAGCAGGAGAGATCTGGGAGGATGAGTTTAGTTTAATGATTTCTTGCTGGTTCACCTGCTCCCCATCTGTCTTTGTAGTCCTTGCTCAGAGGGACAGATTGGAGCACTGCTGTCCTCTCCCTTTTCCAGAGTTCCTCGTGATTGGAACTTCTGAAGAGAGGAACAGAGCAATTCTCAAGTATTAAGTAGTCAGCTGAGATTAGTCCAATAATTCATCACAGGTAATAGCTAATAACAGACACAGGAAACTCACTCAGAGCCTTCCCAGAGCCACGTGTCAGAGCTGTCACCTCACAGAAGTGGTACAAGAAATTCTTGGACCACAGCAGCAAATTCATTATCAGAGGCTGATAAACCCTTCCAAGAGCCCCAGAGCCCTCAGTAAATCACACAAAGCAGGTTGCAAACCGGATCTTGGTGGGGTGGATGTGAGAACAATGCTAGGATTCAGCTGGCAGGATGGAGGGGCCTGACCTGCCATGGATCCAGCTCAGCCCTGGCACTGCTGCAGCTCAGCCATCACACAGCAGAGACCAATGGACTGCTGTGAATAAAGCAAGGAGTGGCAGCTTCAGGGAGCTGGGTGATGAACTACAGAAAAGAGCCACAAAAGTTCATCAAAATTAGAGACAGCTCCTTGCTCACAGACTCCACACCAGGGCAGAAGTGGCACCCACAGAACTGCTCAGCCTAAGGAAGGAGCCTCCACTCACCAAATCCCACCCTAACACTCAACTCAACATTTCATTTTAGCCTTTGAAAGCCAGAAATGAAAGAACCAACAGAAGAGAGCTGTCTATGGCATTGTCCTACACCAGTCAGAGCTGAAATCAACCTTTTGAATTATTCTGCTGTGAGAATTATTTTGATGAGACTGGGCAGAACCACAGGCAGCAGCAACAGTGCTCTGGTTGTTTGGGCTCAGCAGCACCCAGCACAAACCTCTGAGAGATAAGATAATCAAACACAGCCATGGTGGCTCAGCAATCCTGACATGGGCTTGGTGCTGGAGAAAGGACTTCAGGAAAGCCAGAACAGCACCAGAAATCAGCCAAGGGTTTCTTTAGGTTCAGCAGTGCTGAATTCCAATGTCAACATGTGTCCTTGCTAGATAACTCCAGAGGAAAACAAAGCTCAGATGGAAGGAGAGCCAGAAACATCCCATTTCCACTGGAAGTATTTCATTTGTATTTTATCCTGCTGGCTAACCCAGGCAGCAGGAGGGTTTCAGGATGGATGAAACACGATTACTTTATAATTATCCTTTGTTACTTCTCAAAGTACACGGTTCTGCACTTCCCTCCCTGCCCAGGGAAATCATGTTAACACAATTAGAGCAAGAGCCCAGCCTTGAGAACGGCTGCTTGGACATGGCTAACACAGCTCCAGAATCCAGCAGAGACACCCTGCAGATCCATCCTGCTCCAGAAATCCCAGCACAGACACTCTGCAGATCCATCCTGCTCCAGAATCCAGCACAGACACTCTGCAGATCCATCCTGCTCCAGAAATCCCAGCACAGACACTCTGCAGATCCATCCTGCTCCAGAAATCCCAGCAGAGACACTCTGCAGATCCATCCTGCTCCAGAATCCAGCACAGACACTCTGCAGATCCATCCTGCTCCAGAAATCCCAGCACAGACACTCTGCAGATCCATCCTGCTCCAGAATCCAGCACAGACACTCTGCAGATCCATCCTGCTCCAGAATCCAGCACAGACACTCTGCAGGGCCATCCTGCTCCAGAAATCAGCAGCAGTTCTGTCACTGAGTCCCTCTGAAGGGACACTCTCTAGGAGGAACATTCCCTGTGTATCACCATCCTGTGCTGGTGCTGCTGGCACGAGATGCTGCAGGATTTCTCCATCTCTTGCATTTAATGCTCTTATTCTTGCACTATCTAAGAGAGGAAATCTAACAACAGCTCCAGGGCCAGGCAAGGCGAGTGTTGGAGGCCAGATTAGAACTAATGAGCTCCTGGCTCCCACTCAATCCCAGCCTTTAGAACAATTAGCTCAAATAAACCCAGGGACTCTTTTCTGCTCTGCTGTTGTCTGCCCATCCTCCCCAGTAACTCCTGAGCTGGAAAACTTCAATTGGTCCTGACAGAGGGGAGAGGTCACAGAGAAACCAAAGCTCAGTGCAGCGTGGGGACACCCCCAGAGTGCCCCAGGGAGGGGCTGTTCCACTGAGGAACAGATCAGGGTGGGTGCCCCTGGCTGGGTGACACAGAGGGACACAGGGATGGGGACAGTCCCAAGCTGTGTGATGGCTCAAAGGACGTGGGAAGGTTTCAGCACACAGGGCTCCCGTTCCCAGAAAGCTGCACTGTTACCTTCCAGCTCAGGGGAGAAGCCCCAGGAGCACAATTCCCCTCGCCAACCCCTCTGGAGATCTCTCCTTCGATTCCCCTGGCACAGGGCACTCTGCAGCTCTGCTCTCAGGATGAGGAGATGCACGAGGGAAGCACGGATGTCACTTCAGCTCAGTGCAGCCTCTTGCTGCTCCTCACGCTCCAGTGTGCTCCCAGGGACTGCTGGGCTGCCCAGGAGGAAACACATCTTCCTGCTGCACACCTGCACATCTTCCTGCTGCACATCTTCCTGCTGCACATCTGCACATCCTCCTGCTGAACATCTGCACATCCTCCTGCTGCACACCTGCACATCTTCCTGCTGCACATCTTCCTGCTGCACATCTGCACATCTTCCTGCTGCACACCTGCACATCTTCCTGCTGCACATCTTCCTGCTGCACATCTGCACATCCTCCTGCTGAACATCTGCACATCCTCCTGCTGCACACCTGCACATCTTCCTGCTGCACATCTTCCTGCTGCACACCTTCCTGCTGGATCAGGGACTCAGCAGTGTGTGCCCATTTCCCAGAGGTGCCTGCTGGCTGCCATGGCTCTGCCCTTGGACACAGAACACAAAGTGTCCTGCCTGGACTACCAGAGGCTGCTCTGCCCCGCTGGGCAGGGCACAAACGAGTGCCACCCTGTCCCACAAGTGGGGGATGTTTATCATCCAGTCCTCCAGCACAGCTCCCACTGTGCTCTGGGGCCATGGTGCACAAAGCCCTCACATTATGTGCAGCTCACAGACACCACTGCCCACGACTGCTCCTCTGGAGCCCTTCCAAAATGTGCTGTCAGATGATGAACTCAAGTGCCAGGGGACCCAGAGTAAAGACAGCAATCATGGCAGCGTGTGCTGCTCATGCCAAATCCACTCACAGCATCCACTGAAAAGTATTTTTCTGGGCAATGTAAATGTAGTCTCTTCCTTCAGTTTAAAAATCAGAATGCTCCCAGCACTGAGGTTTCCTCTTGCCAGCACCAGAGTGAATATTCCTTCCTGCCTTCTCCTCCTGACAGCTCTGTGTCAGTTCTATATCCAGGTCAGTCACTCATTTAGTACTAAGGTACATTTCCCTTCCTCCCTCTCAGCTGCCCCATCTAAAATCTGAATTGTTTTCAACACTGGAGAACATATTCAAAACCATCAAAATGACAAACAATCTGTACAATGGCAGAATCACAGAGTAAACCAAACATGATGGATGAACCTCACCTGGCAAAGCCTTGCATATAGAACCAAAGGAAAGAACACTTAGCACAAAAATCTTTCTCCCATTAAGGGGCAGATTTAATCATTGATTAAAAGTTAATCATGAGTCCATAAAAATTTTGGCTGGGAAGATGGAATCTTAATGCAGGTGACTGTTTTACAGTAAATATTTGAAGAGCTGGATGTGCAGAGGCCCCGGAGGGATGGAGGAGCAGGAAGGTTACAGCAGGATGTCACTGACAGCCCAGAGCCAGGCTCCATCCCCCTGCCCCAAACCCATCCTCCCATCCAAAGGATCTCCAGGAGCTGATCAGCATTTCCTGAAGTGATCCAGGGAAGTGCAGGTCCTTCAGCACAACACATCTGTGGGCATCCTAGAAAGTCATTTCCCCACTCATCACTCTGCAGTGCTGGCTGTAAGTGGCAGTTCAGAAACCAGTCTAGCATCAAATTTAGTTGTTGTGGAACAAGTGCTTTCACTGCTAGATTTGGGCAGAGAAGAGCAAATGACTGCAAATTGCAGAGCTCTCCCAAATTCCAGAGTGCCCTCAGCTTGGAGAGCTGGGTCAGAGTGAGCTCTGAGGTACCAGTGAGGAAAGGGCTCTGCAGCACTGATCACTGCATGCCAGGCATCTCCTGCACTCTAGCAACACAACAAATACATTTTTAGTTAATTAACTGTATCCCCTACAGCTAAAACAGGCTCGAGGTCAGGTCTAAATTCTGTCTGCATCAATCCACCAGAGGCTACTGAAGCAAAAAACCCAGTGCATGCACCATTTGTGGGATTTACACTACAGTACCCCTTTCACAGGTTCAGGAAATAAATGCATGAGGAGTGTGGAGCAAAGGAAAATTCCAGCAAGGCTGGAGCCAGCCAGTGCTCCAAAATGCAGAGAAATTCTCCCTTGCAGAGGAATTCCTACCCCAGAGAAAGAATTACAGTCTGATCACAGCACATCTGACTGGTTCGAGATCGTAATTCCACTCCAGCATAGTAAATATTTTACTGAGAACTGGTTTCCTTACCCCCAGCAGGCAGAGCCAGTCTGGTGGAAGTCCCTGGGTTTCCATGTGCCCAGCACACAGGACCAGACCCTCCCCTGTGCCTCAGAGAGGAGGATGAGCACGGGAGGTGCATTTCCAGCATTTCCAGCATTTCCAGCTGGAGCTGTGTGTGGTGCTCCTCATGTACCCAGAGCAGCAGGGATTACAGGACTGGAGTCTGCCCAGCCCCAGACTGCAGCAGGAAAAGGAACATTTCTCCATTTTCTCCACGTGGAACAACACAAAGCTGCACAGTGCAGGCAAAGGGAGAGGTCTGACACCTCTATCCTGCTGGCTGTGGAAAGGAGATGCTCCAAAATGACCAAAAATGGGATTCACAGCCCAGCTCAGCCTGAGAGCTGCTCTGAGCCCAGCTTTTGGAAACCGGTGATCACAGCCCAGCCCAGGGCACCTGGGAGCTCCAGAACACACCCCAACCCACACAGCTGAACCAGAGACAACCAGCACCACAGCTGAGACTTCTCCTGGCTGCGGCAAAAATTCGGGAGAACCTGCAGCATTTCCTCAGCTCTGCCCCAAAAATGAGCAGATTTTTTTCACTGAGGTCACAAACAGTCCAAACCACACAAAGGGAACTCAGCAACCACCACCAAGGGGCTTTCAGCAGAGCCTGGGCTCCTGATAACATTCCTGCCTCTTGCTCATCAAGTTTTAGTGATAAACTGCCAAGATATTTGTGTTTGGAAGGCTGATCCACCTGCTGACGTGCACAAAGTGATGCAGGGTGACTGTGTGCACTGGCTGTGGTGCCTCCATCCCCTCAGGGGCTGATTCTGGAGAGCAAATCCATCTTTAGAGCTGTGTTAGAAGAGGACACGTGGAGATGGGAGGAAAAGCCAGCATGAAGAGAGCTGCACTGTGAAACCAAGAGGCTTTGGGATCACTAATGCAGAGGAAATGAATTTGGGTGTCAGGCCCAAGGGAACAATCCCTGCCTGCATTGGACATTCCCTCATTTGAGAGGGACAAAGGACACTGCCAGGTCCAGGCATGAGGCATTCCCAACATGGAAACGTGCCTTTTGCACCCAAAAAAGAAAAGAAAAACGAGTGAATCTCTTCCTCTGCTCACATTTTTCTCCCACCCCACGACTGAGATGGAAGTTTTTAACGATGAACTTTCTGCTCTGGCTGGTTCCAGTGGTTAAGCACTGGTTGGTATAAAAACACTTTAAAGAAATGCTCCTGCCTGTCTCCCCACCTATGAGAGTCCAAAGCAGCAGGAGTGCAGCAAGTTTGGCTCCATCCATCATCAGCAAAACTGTCAGCTCAGCTCCACCAGGAAAATCTTTATTAGTGGTTATGATGCAGAAGGCAGGAACCACACGCTCTGATTTCCTCAGATCTGAGGCTGAGTTTGCAGAGGCAGCAGTTAGAGGGGAAATAATTTTGACTTTTCCCTGAGCCAATTTGATCTAGAAACTGTTGAGAGCAAATAAATATGGAATCCCACCGTGGCATTTCTGCAGTCACTCTCCGGCTACAACCACTTCTCTTTTTTTTTCCTGAGCATCAGTGATTTGTATTTGGCAATAATGTAAAAAACCAGCTAATCCCCAAAGCCATGCCTGACTGATCAATTACACAACTAATACCTTTCCCAGAGGTCGTCTTAAGAGATAAATAATCCCTTCCAAAATTTCCCAACCTGCAGATTTGTTATTTGGCTTTCTGCAGCTTTCCTGGAAAGGCCAGAGTGGCCCAGCCCTGGGGACACACAGCAGTGGATCCCAGACTGTTCTGCAGGTGACCAATGAACTTCAGCAGCAGAGGCTGTGCAATGCAGGTGCTCTCTTTTTTATTTCTCAAATTTCCCAATTTCAGTGACCCTGGACTTGTCTTTACTGGTTAAAGGCACCTGCACACACACAGAGCCCAGCAGATCCAGCCCAGCCCAGCTCTTCACACTGCAAACAGCTTTCCCAAACAGCAATAAAACGGGAGAGGCCATGGGGCTTCCCACTCTAAACTCTGTTTTTCAAGCAGAAAAAGCCCAGCAGGGCTGCCTGAGCTGCCACTTTGCACACAGGAAAGCCATGGCACTGCCTCTTCTTCAGCTGAAGCATCAGGCAGCTCAGAGGTGTGGGAAAGAATGGACAGTTTGGATTCCTGACTGGAATTCCTCACTCTGAAGGGTCCTGTGGAAAACACAAAGCTCCAGCTCTCCAGGCTGGGCATCACCTCTGGGCATCTTTGATCATGCACCAGTTTGCCCTCCCGGCTTTCATCTGGCAGGTAGGTGGGGGAAAAAATCCCAACAAATCCCATCCACACCCACCCTCCCTGTTCCAGGTGCTGACCTGTGAGAAGGGCCTGAGGGAAGGCAAAGAAAATAACAGAACTTCCACTCCAAGGGCACTTTGGGACTGGTTTTAGCAAAGCTCTGGAGGAAGGAGAGAAAAACCACTTGCAGCTCCTGCAGACACAGAACAGGCAGCACAGCCACCACCTGCCCTGCTGGCATCTCACACCATGTGAGCAATATTTGCTAATCCAAAGGCTGTATCATCACTTCTTCCTTGCAATTTTTTTTTTCTTTTCTCCATCTGTTTCTTTTTATGCAGCATTTGTCTTCTAACGTTCCTGATTTGTTATCCTCTTGTCTTTTTGATTAACAAAAAGAGACACACCTTATCTCTTCCCCAGGCTGCACCACCCTTCCTTGTTCTGCATGTTCAGCCTCATATCTCAGCACCATATTTGTTTCTCTCTCTCTGAATAAATAGAAGCGTAGGCACTTTTAAGAAATAAGGGCTGTGTTTGAAGAGTAATTAGCTGTCAGCATAAAACTAATATTTATGGATTCTCATCCTTGAAAACTCTAACTCTGCTACCCAGCACTGATTATGGCTGCTAGAAACAGATGGGGCTGACTCCATACAGCTTGAAATAATGCTACATTTAAAAAATAATTAACTCCAAATGAAGGACTGAATGCCACTCTCTTCCCCTAAATTTGATTTTTCAATTTGATTTGTTTGCACAGAGTGGAAACTGGGTGATTGCTGGGTCTCCTGTGCTCCTGGCACACCTTGGAGGTGGGAACCTGCAGAGATCCAGGCTGGGCACTGGAATGTTCCAAACAGCCTGCAGCAGGAAAGGATGGCTCAATCCTGCCTGGGGTCAGAGAGGAACCCAGCACCCCTGGGTGTGTTGTGTCTGCCTGCCTGGCAGAGGAATTGGAATTTTACCAGCGGTGCAGCCTTTGTTTTAGTGCCTGACAAAGATACAGGAGGGGAGATTTTAAAAACTGTTTTTCAGCTGCAGGTTGGAGAGGATGAAAGCCCTCAGAGTGTTATTCCATGACTTGATTCTCTCCTCAACCCAGGGCAGCATCGTTGCTGGATGCCTGCACCTCTGTGAAAGCACACACCCAGGAAATTTATACTCTGCTTAATTAAATCTGTGCTTTTTACTTATTGGCACCTCTTCCAAGAGCAGAATTCCCTCCAAGTTGGTTATCCATCACGGCAAAGGACCTGACAGCCACGCTGGAATCCCACACAAACCTGGTTAACTGGGTCACAGCCTGCCTGTGCTGGCTGCCAGCCTCTCCTGCACGGGCTGCAGGCACGGGGCCAAGCCCTGCCCTCGCCCTGCAGCCCCCCCAGCCAGGCTGAATTGTCACCTCCCAGCACGGGGGACAATTCCAGTGCCAGTCCCACAGGGATCTACAGGGACAGAGCCTCCAGCTGCCCCTCAGCTCCTGCATCCTGTCCCTCCATCCCCCTGGAGCAGCCAAGTTCTGTCATCTCCAGGTTTTTGTGCAAAGTTTGACCCCCCTAGGGATGGAGGCTCGTGCACAAGCAAAGACATCTCCCACCAAGAGAGGATTTTCCCCCCCCATAACCCTTTTTATCCCTAATATCCAAGCTGAAATCCACATTTCTTTAATTGCAGTCACACCCCAGCAGCTCAGTGACAGGGACACCCCAATTCCAATTCCTGCCACCCTCCTTGGGAAAAGGAGGGAGCAAGGGAGCTCGTGTGAGAAATGGGGGAGAGGGGTGGGAGCAATGAGGGGACATGGCTGTGAGGGGAGGTGACAACTGCTTGAGGGGAGACCCAAACATGGACACGGCCCCAAAATCTGAGGGGGTTCACAGCTATGGGGGGGGGCAAGGATTGACTGAGGGGAAGATGTGGCTGCTGATGGCAGGTGAGGACTGAGGGGACACGATGTCTGATGGGGACATGGCTGTGGGGGCTGGCTGAGGGGACACAGACCTGAAGGGAGGTGATGTCTGACTGAGGGCAGGCGATGCTGGGAGGTGAAGCAAAGCTGCCTGAGGGAGATGCGAGCACTGAGCTGAGGCCAGGGCTGCCATGGATGGAGAGGAGGTATCCCCGAGCGGACACACGGCTGACAGCTCTGCCTGCACTCCTCACCCACCTCTTTGATCTTCATCCTGCGGGCGCGGGTCTCGGGATCCTCTCCGCGCCTCTCGCCGCGCACCGGGTGCCGGAGGCTGCGGCGGAACCGCTCGTAGTCGAAGCGGAACGGGGCTCGCGTGTCCCGGGCCGGGGGTTCGGCGCTGGCGGGCCGGGCCCGGCTCTCCCCGCCCGGCACCTGCTGCCCCGGCCCGGGCGCGGTGCGGGCNCGAGGAGGCGGAGGATGAAGAGGAGGCGGAGGCGGTGGCCCGGCGGGGTAGGAAGAGACGCTTGAAGCGGGAGGAATCGGGCAGGAGGAAGAGGGCCCCGAAGCAGAGCGTGAGCAGGCCCGAGAGGAAGAGCAGGAACAGGAACTTCTGCGGCAGCCGCAGCCCCAGCGCCGCCGGCCAGCCCGGCATGCCCGGCAGCTTCCGCAGCAGCACCATGGGGCACCGGATCGCGGCCGCCGGGCGGGACCCGCCGCCACCTCCTGCGGCCAAAGGCTCAGCGGGGCCCGCCCTGGGCACCACCGGCCGCCTTCAGCGGGGACCGCACGCGGGTGGCTCCGGGCCGGGCGGAGCGGCGGTTCAGCGGCCCCGCTGCCCGCATGAAGGCGGCGGTGAGCGCATCCCGCCGGGGGCCGGGCTGGGCTGGGCTGGGCTGGTCCCGGTGCGGGCTCCCGGCCGGACGGTGCTCCGGGGCTGGCTCAGGCAGCGGTGCCGGCGCGGTGCGAGCCCGTGTCTCTGCGCGGCGGTGGGTTCATGCTGCGGCACGAAGAGACAAGAGCGCGGTCATTCAGCAGCGCCGAGGATGCGGCCGGCGAGCCCAGCCTTTGTCCCCGGCCGGTCCCCCACCCTCCAGCGGCACTAGCTCGGATCCCTCTATCCGCACTTGGCATCAACTCTGCGGTGTGCGAGCAGCTCCCGGCTCTGCACCATCTCCCCTCCAGCGCCGGAATGCCGGGCTGTGCTGGCGGGGGGACAAGAGGGAGAACCCCGGCAGGGACCGGGTGCCCCGGGACACCCGGGAGGGGGCAGGATGCTCTGGGACACCCGGGAGGGGCCGGGTGCTCCGGGACAGCGCAGGCAGGCAGGGACGGACGAGGCTGCTCCGCTGCTCTGCCAGGAGCTGCCTTGGCCCGCGCCGGGCTGGGGACGATGGGGCTGCAAGCCCAGCCATGCGGAAAGCTCGCCTCGGGCTGAGCTTCTTGAGGCCAAAAAAAAAATTAAAAAAAAAAAAATCTACGGGTTTTGGGTTTGTCTAATAGATCCCGGCAAATTTCTCCCTGCTAGAGTTATCCATATCCCTCCAAATCCCCTTCTTGGGGAAGAGACAGAGCTCAACTTTCAGACCGCGCACCGAGCAGGACGCGGCTCAAAGCCCGACGGGCGACCCCCAAATGGCTCCTTCTGCTGCGGGCAGGGCCAGCGCTGCCCCCGAGCGCCCCACACCCGCCGGGCCGGCCGCTCTGCTGCTCCAGCGCTGTTTACTCACCCCTCTGACACATCCAAGCCTCTCCGGCTCCTACAGCGAGCAAAATCCTCTCAGTCCTGCCCGCTCATCCCAAAAGCCCCTCGCTGCTGCCAGCGCTCAGGGGTGCCCGCTCAATTAGGGAAGATGCTGCGCTCCCCAGGGGACA
Source organism: Rhabdornis inornatus (assembly GCA_013397075.1). Lineage (NCBI taxonomy): Eukaryota > Metazoa > Chordata > Aves > Passeriformes > Rhabdornithidae > Rhabdornis > Rhabdornis inornatus. The sequence goes on from VWZS01001734.1 coordinate 545,246, forward strand.
GCTCCTCTCCCTGCCCAGCCGAGCATCCAGCAGGGAAGCTCCGAACTGCACGGAGCCCCTTTGCCAGGCTGTGTTTTTGCCCGCCCCCGTGCCGGGCGCGGGGACCGGCGGGGCGGCGCTGCCCGCTGCCCTCACGGAGCCCCGCCCGCGCCGCCGCTCACTGCGACAGCGCCCGGGCCCGCCCCCTCCCGCCAACGGTCACTCCGCCGCCGCGCCAGCCAATCAGCGCGCACCGCTCTGCCCGCCCTCGCTCTCTATTGGCTGGTTGTCCCACCCTGGGAGCGCCCATTGGCTGCTGTCCGCGCCGGGGAAGCCGAGGGCCCCGCCCCCTTGTTTACCACAGTTGCGCGGCTCGAGCTAGGGGAGGGCTGGCCCCGCCCCTTTCCTCCAGCCACCCCCTCCCATTGGTCACAGGAACGCCCCGTCCGCGCTGTGATTGGCGGAAGGGGGGGGCGCCGCTACTTTAAAAAGGGGCTGCGGGCACGCGCTGGCTCCAGAGGCCGTGAGGGCTCGGTGGGGGTGCTGGGGTGTGCTGTCCTTGTTTTCGACATTCACAGACCGTGAGGGCTCTGAGGGACGCATTTACCCACAGATCCCCGTGAAGGGCTCCATACCCTTAGCCTTCAACAGATGACCGGGTAAATTTGAGTGAGCCTTTAAGATAATACCGTACCAGAGAGGGAGATGGTGAATCAGGGTTTCTGCTCATAAATGTTAGAAAAAATGCCCTCAAGAAACGTGCAGAATTAGCAGTGAAAGGGAGAAAAAGGAGGAAGCATCTGAAGGCCCTCAGGAATAAGTGGATGGATGGAAAGGGGCGGGATGAGGCTCCCAGAAGGGATAAACACAACCAGCAGAGAACGGCTGTGACTAAACTTGGAAAAGCTAAAAGGGAATATTTTGTAGGCTGGGAAGGAGCTGGAGCTGCGAGGAAAGAAATCATCTGGTGTTTGTGTCAGTGTGTGCCTGCTGCATAATAACCGCAGGGACAAACCCCTGAGCTGACTGCTGGGGCTGCCACACTCCCTGAGAATCACACACATCACTAATATTGTCATTTTTACCAAAAAACTGCTGTGAGGGACATAAAACAGCCGGCACAACAGGATTGTGGAGCTGTGCTTGACCCCAGGCCAGCCTGGGTGCCCAGAAAGGCTGATCTGGAACAGAGACTAAACAGAGTTAAAAGGAATTAAATAGATATTTATTGAAAGGTCTGAAAAGGATGTACTCTGGGAAATGCAAGAGCCCAGCCAGGATTCAACCCACACCCAAATCAAATCCAAGATAGATCCTGGTCACAAGTTCTTACACTTTTATAAGTTTTGGTTCATCAACATATTTGGGTCAATTATCCAGCCACAGCTTCAGGTTATGAAGTCTCAACCCCTTGGCTTTCCCCTTTCCCTTTGCCATTGTTTCTGCTTTTTGGGTAACAATTGTCCTTGATTTTCTAGCTGGGAAAGGATTGTTGTGTCTGACTCCCCTGTGAAGAGAATTTACCAACACCCAACATGAAGTTTCAGAGTTACACACCAGGCAGCAAAATACATAAAAATATATTGAAAATATATAAGCTAATCAAAAATATATATAAAATAAAATAAGCTATTGAAATATAAAGCTATATAAACATAAAATATATAAGCTATGAAAAACATAAAAGCTGAAACCCAAGGCATCAGGTGGACCACGAGGAAGAGGAGGGAGGGATGGGGCTGCTCCATCCCTGGCACTGATGCTCCACGGGCTCCTCACAGCTCACAAAGGACAATTTTGGTTCTGCTCAGGACACGGAGGGAGCCAGAGGCAGCTGCCACTTCCATTCCTTGGAGCAGGGATGGATTTTGGCAGCGCTGCCACCCCGGGGACCAGCACCAGCCGGACACCAGCGCTGCCTGGGCTCCCCACACCGAACAGAAATACAGAAATAATCCTTCCCCCTTCCTGAAATGTCCTCTGCCCTGGGAAAACCTCACACAGCAGGCAGGCTGCGTTTTGTCTCATTAAAAAAAAACAACAACCAAAGAAAACCAAAACCAAAACAAACAAACAAACAAAC
>VWZS01001734.1:547380-563972 GCA_013397075.1 Rhabdornis inornatus
ACCCAAAAAAAAAAAAAAAAACAACCCCAAGCCAGCAGAACAAAAGCCAACCAAAGCCCAAAGCAAAGCTCTGTGTTCCAGTGCTGCTCCCTTGATCTTCTTAGGGAAGGCCCCAGGATGGGAAAGGTTGGGCAGCTCCGCTTCCTAAGAGGATTTGGGGGCATCAAGGAGGATAATAAATAAAAATGGACAGCAGGGAGCAGAGCAGAAGGATGATAAAACAGACACTTGTGAGCAAACCCAATTTTCCAGCGCCTCGCTCCTCGTTCCAGGCAGCGGCGCTGGAAAAGTTGGAGGCTTATCTTTTAATTAGGTTAAATTAGGAAATCTTTTTGTTTTGCTCTGTGTTTAGCATAACATTGTCTTGGAGGTAAAAGCTTGGAAATGGAAGGTTTTCCAGATTAGGTTAAATTAAGATATTATGCTTCTTAAAGAAGACAAAGCATTGTCTTCAAGGTAAATGTTTAATTACATTTTAAAGACAATTTTGTCTGTGTAATAATAAGACAGAGCCCAGCTCTGCCCGTGATTGCAGTTCCAGACAGAAGCCAAATAAATTGAGAAATTGCTGTTGAAGGAGTTAGGAGGCAGAGTGTAATTACTGGGGAAATGGGGGTCCTGCTGCATTATGATTCTTGGTTTTTTAGCAGCTCTGGAAGAAATAATTTAAAGAAAATTACTTTTTTTTCTTTTTTTTTTTATGGGCATAAGAAAAATAGAATTTAATATCCACCTTTCTGTGAGGAAGCAAACTACAGAGTGATAGATAACACTCAGGGCAAAGGAGTTTTGCCCAATTATTGCACTCGAGCCTCCAGACCATCTTTTACAGAGCCTCGATGTTTATTCCTCTCTCAGAGCAGAAAATGCTCCTGGTTGTGGCTGTGGGATGAATCCCAGTGCTGGAATTGCACTCCAGAAAGCTCCTCTGGCACCCAGAATCACTCTGGGGAAAAAGGAAGAAGGGGAAAGGAAAAAAGGGAGAAGGGGAAAGGAAAAAAAGGAGAAGGGGAAAGGAAAAAAGGGAGAAGGGGAAAGGAAAAAAGGGAGAAGGGAAAGGAAATCAACCACATCCAGACCCCAGAAAATGAGATATTTTGCTCTCCCAAAGCTCTGAGTTCAGGGGCATCATCACACACCAATCTCAGGTCTGGCTGCTTTAACTCCACGTTGCTACCTGCCAGATATTAATTATCTGAATTAAATCACACTTAGGGATGCACAGGAGCCTTGCTGAGAATTCCAGCAGTTCCCTGCAGGCAGGAGAGAGACATTTGTACAATGCAAAGCCCATCACCTCAGCCAGACTCATGTTCTGTCCCAGAAGAGGGAAAAAAAAACCCATTCACATCTGAGATAACAGATGTAACCTGCTCTGAGTCCCTCACTCTGGAATTGTGGAGGAAAGAGCTCTCACAAGAGGAGGAATCTTGCTTAATTATGGTAAAGGTCTCCATCTCAGCAATCTTACCTCCTGTGTGCCAGGGAAAATATCAAAGATGCTGAAAAATAGTACAAAAGCAGAAACACAACATAAGGTGCACGGAGGAGAGAGCAGGAACATTTCTACTTTATCACTTCCCTGTAACACCAGGTGACTAATGGAGCAGGCTGCAGCTTTTTTTTTTCCTGTTTTTTCATTAAAATCGGCCTCGTCAGAACTGTGCCTGTGCTCCATTTTTTGCTTAAATAAGGAGAGGGCCAGAGGAAGGCTGTGAGTTTGCTCCTGTCAATGTGGAGCAGCTTTAGATGGCTACAGAAACAACATTCCCAAGTGGGAAAAGCCTAAGAATAATTTTCAGCCGAAGACTTCACCTGTCAGGAAATGCAGCTCAGGCAAAGCAGAGCCGAAGATAAATCAGGGAGGGATTTGGTGAAAGCAAAACAAACCCAGCTTTTCCCTGTGAGGCCAAACCCCCTGAGCTGTGCCCTGCAAGCTCCCTGGCAAGCACTGAAACCAGGACTGGGTTCTCTGCAGCCCAAAATAATTTTTTCAGTCGCCTTGAGGGTGAAGTTCATCTGTCCCGACCTGAGGAACGGGTCAGTCCCAGCCTGGCTGGGGTGAATCTCTGTCTGCACTGAATTTAAACTGAGCCTAGGGAGCTCAGCCCCAAGCTGTTGTCACTTTGCCAGCCTGGTGGCATCCACAAAACCCGTCCTGTGACACAGGCACAGCCTGCAGGGCTCAGCATCAGCGCTCACAGGGGAGTTTTCTCTCCCAGTATCACCCAGTACCTGGTCATGGTCCTTTACTGGTGGCCCTGTGCCGGCACAGCCCCTGCTGCTGCCACCACAGGGGGTTTGGATCCTCCAGGTCTGTTCACAAATGTCCTCGGTGGCCTTTCCATTCTCCCTGGGTCAGTAGAAAATGAAACAATTTTGTGGTGCTGGTGTGGAGCAGGGAAATGTTTTTCCTTCCTGGTGTCTCCAGCTCAGACTCATCACTCCACGAGTTCCCTGGAAAGGACAAATTCCCTACAGGCACCCACAGACCTGCTCAGATTTCATCTTTCCTTTCCCTCCTTTAAAACTGCACACAGGGCAATGCTTAAAAAAACAAAAATATCTTCCTTGGAGCCTCCTGAGGGACCCCAGCAGACCCTGGCCAGGGCAGTGCCTTGTCCCTGTCCCCACCCCGTGTCTGGGTGAGCAGTGAGCTCACCCCAGTGCCCAAAACAAGGGGACAGGAGGTGTTTGTGCTGCATGAGCTCACAGGTTTTTATTGCTGTCTCCCAGGGGCTGCTCCAGCCACACACACTGAATACAGATGGAGAAGGCTCTGGCCAGGCTGGAGCACAGAAAACAACAATTATGGGATTATAAAAATACCTGCCAGGTATCAGGAATGTGAGAGGGGAGGGGATTGAGGAGTCCTGGGGAAGGGAATTAATGTCTCAGTGTTGTGTCCTTCTGTCCTGGCTTTGGGAAGGAAAAAAAAAACAAACCCAAAATTTCTTGGTGAGACCTGAGGGGACACGTGTCCAGAGGTGGAGCAGTGCCAACACTCCAGCACTGATTTTCTCCAGGGTTTGGGATTTTTTGGAGCCAGAGCCACTCGGGACAGGCTGATGTCCCTGGGCACAGGGAATGCTGTGCAGGATGTGGCCAGGGAGGCTGGGATTGCTCATTTTTACCTGGGAGGGAGGAGCGAGGTCACCTCTGCACATCTGTGTCTGCTCCCATTGCAGCCCCCAGTGAGCCCTGGTGGCCCTGGGGACAGCCCCTGTGGCACAGCAGGGTGGGTTTGGGGCTCTGGACAGAGCTGCAGCATCCAGGGGCATCCCAAAGCCTGGGAGAAGCCTCTGTGAGCACGGCCCGAGGCAAAGCCAGCCCAGCCTTTAAAGCCTGGCTGAGTCCCAGAGCTTCCCCCCAAACCTGCTCAGGGCTCTTTCCATTTCATCCCACAGCAGCCCCGTGCTGCCTCGGAGCTCTGACATGGAACAGGAGGAACTGCAGCCTGGAAAAACCCTTGGTGACAGTCCTGGAGACAGCAGGAGAGCCCAGGGCTGATGGTGGAGTGGCTGATGGCTCTGGGGTCACACAAAGGGACTCTGGGGTCACACAAAGGGACTCTGGGGCAGCTGCCACCTCCTTGCTCTTTAAAAGGACTTTGGCAGCTGCTGGGTCGAACTTTGTTAGGATGGCAGGGAATACACAGGGAATAGAACAGAGCAGTGCCAGGGCTGCAGAGGCCTTTCAGAGAGAGGAAATGATTTGTTAAAAGCACATTTGAGAGCTGTGTGTGGCCTCAGAGAGCCCTGGTGGCTCAGGGGCACTTTGGAGCTCGGCACTGGTGCCATTTTTGGGTTTTTAGGTGACACCTCAGCCATGTGTGCAAAGGCAGAGCAGGTGCTGAGAGAGATTCCCCCCGGTTAGTGATTGTCAGCACAGCCAGGATCTCCTCTGCAGGTATTTTGTGTCGTGTTATGACTCCAGCACCTCCCTGAGATGGCCCAGATCAGATAAAGCTGGAGCTCCTGGGGCAGGCAGCTTTAAATCAGCATTTCCAGGAGCCCTTTCCACTGCCAGCCAGGGTTGGGATGCTCAGCCTGGCCCTGCCCCAGCTCCTGGCTCATCCTGAGCCTCTGGGGGCGTTTAATCACTCAGATTTGGTGACATCTCAGCAGGGCTGGCAGTGCCAGCACGGCAGGAGCAGTGCCAGGGAAGGGCAGGACACACCTGCATCCCGCGGGGCTCCAGCCAGGGCGGCCAGCAGAGGTGACACGGGGACACACAGAGCAGCCCTGGGGCTGCTCCTCACCCTCAGCATCCTCATCACAGCCTCTCCTCCAGCAGCAGCCCCCACGGATGCCCAGGCTGCAGCAGTGGGTGCCCAGGGCCACCCCTGGGCTGGCACCACGGGGCTCCCCGTGGCCACTCAGAGGAGCCCAAACGTGTCCTGTGCCCGGGCTGGCTCTGAGGAAACCCCAGGTTTGAATCTCTGCTGTGCCAGCTGGGACAGGAGGGGATGGAATTCGGGGCTCAGCACTATCACACCTCCCTGTGCCATGGGGAACCAGGCTGGGCTGGAGGGAGCAGCTCCAGCCTGTGCTGCTCTGCCCCATCCCGCCCCCAGAGCCCCCAGTCCCATCCTGAGGGTGTGAAAAGCAGAACTGGGGAGGCTCAGAGTGTCAGGGAGCTCTGCTGTCAGCGCTGGGAATGCCTCGGGTGCTCCTACCTGGCTGTAATTTATTATAAATTGTCATAAATTCAGTAATTTACTGAATTCCTGCTCCAGCAGCTCTCCCACCTCTCCCCTCCCATTCCTCAGACGTGAGTCAGGCCAGCTGGAAATACAAACAGGAGACCACAGAGGAGCAGGTGACCCAGATTCTGACAGACCTTCCCCAATTTCTTCACAGTGTTTAACCAGCATGGAAAAACAAAGGCCAGCCTCTCACATCCCCTGAAAGCAAAGCTCCTGCCTGCCCAGCGCTGCCTCTTTTCACTCACAATCACATTTTTCCAACCCACTGCCCCCCAAACTCTCATGGATCCATCACAGCCTCAAACATAAATGTGAAGAATCAAACCTGGCCCCATTAGAGAATTAAATCCCCAGCACAGCCTCATACAATGGGTGACAAATCCTCCCCAGAGCCCACAGCCCTCACTTTGGGATTGATCTGGTTCCTCTGAGGGGTGGGAAGGTGGATTTGGGGGAGCTGGGGCTCCAGCTGTGCAGGAGGAGCTGAGCCTGGGCAGTGACAGCCCCAGCTCTGAGCCTGGCTCTGCAGGGACTGGGAGTCCCTGGGTGATCAGGAAATATCCCTGAAATATTCCTGAAATATTCCTGAAATATTCCTGAAATATTCCTGCCTCCAGCTGGAGCAATAAAGCTCAGCCAGAGTCACTGGGATCCTCCTCTGCCTCACGCACCAACCACGAAATTACAGGTTCCTGTCACTCTTTATTACAGGTGATTTCACAGGAGCTGTGATTTCCAAACCTGAGCTGGATCTGCAGGTCCAGCAGATTTTTTTGCATCATTCTCATCCCTGTTCCACCACCCACCTTCTGTGCTCTGTTTTTAACTCACATGTGGAGCCAAGTTGATCTGGAAGTCGCTGACAGAAGATGCACCTGGCTCCTGTCACCCATTCCCAAATAATCCCATTCCCAAAAACTGCAGCCCCTCCCTTTCCTGCCTCCCTTTCAAACAAACCCAAAGAATTCTGACACATTTTCCCAGTTTTTAACATTTTCCTTTGGGCCAGCTGAGCCACGGGCACTTCTGTGCACACATCTCTTGTTCTGTAAAGCTGAAGTGATTGGAAATATTTCAGATTTTAATTGCAGGCTCATTCCCCTGTGATTTGAATGGCAGCCATGCAGGGTGTGATGACCTGGGGATGTTCCACAGGGCACTGGGAGCCAAGGGACACCGAGGGCGAATCCCTCCAAGGCAGCTGCTGAGCAGGGTAAGATCAGGCTGGGCTGGAAATGCTGCTCCTGCACTGGTGAAAGCTCTGCTCTCACCCTGAGCTGTCCAAGGGACAAAGCTGCAAACGTGGCTCGCTGTCATCATTTCCCTTGCAGTGACACACGAGCTTGGAGGAAGCCTCCCAGCTTCTTTTTATATCCAAACTCTTCCTGGCTGAGCAATCCCAACCTGCTATTGATCCAGATGACGCATTTGATTCCTATAATTGAGATTGGAATTAAAAAAAANGGAATTCCAGGAAAAACCAAAAAAAAAAAAAAAAAAAGGAGAAGAAAAAAAAGCTTTTCCATTTCTTGCAGCGGGTTTGTTTCTCACGTTTGACAGCTCGGTTTGCATCACTCGGGTTTTGGCCAGGATTAAAGTCAGGGAATGTTTCAAAGGGTGGAAAGCTGTAAATGCTCCAGCCCGAAAAAATCACCAGTGATGGAAGTGAAATATCTGGGTGTTCTCTCACCCATCACCTTTGAAATGTCAAGCAGCTGCTGGAGTTGTTTTCTGGGGGTCATGGAATGGTTTGGGTGGGAAAGAAGCTTAAAAATCATCTCGTGCCATGGCAGGGACACTTCCCCTGTCCCAGGGTGCTCCAGCCTGGCCTGGGCACTGCCAGAAATCAAAGATTTCTCCCTGATATTTCATCTAATCATTTCCTTGAGCTTTAACCCATTCCCCTTTGTCCTGCCAAGTAGGAATTTGGAAATAATAAAACAGAAATAAACCCATGGCCAGCTGGGAAGCAAAAAAAGAACATTCCTGATGGTGCAGGCTCAGGAGAGAAGAGAATTTCCAGAGAGCTTCCAGCAGCTGAACTGGACAGAAATTCTCCAGTCTCACATGGAATAACCACTGACTCAGAGGAGAAAGTGATTCCAGATTCTCCTCTCTGGGCAGCAAACTGAGCTGGCACTTCTTCACTTCAGATCTTTCTGCAGGCACTGCACTGATGGAGGAAGTGCTGTGTGTTCATTTGTTTATTTGCAGAAAAAGGTTAAAAAAAAAAAACTCTATTAAAATCCTGCACCTCTGGGAGTGCCTTTGAAAGGTGTGATGTGACTCCAGGAGAGAAGTGATCAGCCTGCAATAATTTAGATGGTCCTGTTGCTATGGCTACTTTCTTTAAGTGAAGCATACCATTATAATTTAAATTTCCAGTAACTCACAGGAAAAAAAAAGACAGCACATTAAAAGTAATGAAAAATGCCAGAGACGCAAATGTTTTATTCCTGGCTGTCACTTTTACTTGTGACAGCGCTGCAGAAATGATCAAATTGCCACAGAGGAGCAGATTCAGGATTTTTATACATTTAATTCCATTAATTACACCTGGGGCTCGTGGCTGTGGCCTGGTGACAGGATGGGAGCTGAGGGTGACAGTGGGAACTGGAGTGCCACACCAGGAGCAGGGATGGCACACTGGGATGGCACTCAGGGAACTGGGATGGCACTCTGGGAGCAGGGATGGCACACTGGGATGTCACTCTGGGAGCAGGGATGGCACTCTGGCACCTCCACGCTGCTGTGGCTGCTCCAGGGCAGGGCCTTGGTGGCACCAAAGCCACCCCATGTCCCCCCTGGAGCAGAGTGGGGCAGGGGGAGCAGAGCCAGCATCCCCTGGGAGCTGCCACGGGTCCAGCCCCAGCTCTCCTGGAATCCCCTCCCAGGACATTCCTGACCCCATCCAGGCAGGACCCAGCCACCAAAAGCTGCCACACATCAAAGGAACCATGGGGAAAATAAAACCACCCAGCACAGAGGATCCAAAAAAGGCAGAGTTTTTAATTCCCCTCAGTACAGGATATTCTTTACAGCATCAGGTTTTCTTTAAAAATAAACCCCACTGGAGACACACACGGATAGTGTTGTGAATTTCAGGATGTGCTGCTGGAGTCTCTAGGAAAGGAGAGAGGGGAATGCACAGAGAAACCCTCCCAGTCCAGCCCAGTTGTCAGCTCTGAGCTCCCTGGGGTCAGGGCTGGCTCCAGGCTCTGCTGTTCCCCAGCCCAGGGGCTGCACAGGACCTGGGCACAGCAATTCCAAGGTGTGGAACTGCTTCAAACACCTCTGCAGCACCCACAGAGCACAGGTTTCAGCAGAGACCTGATGAGTCAGCTCCACAAACCCTCCACCCCTTCTCACACTCACACTCGGGGGGAGAAGAATCTCTCAAAGCTAAATCAGAGTCACTCTGCTGCTTCCTAATGAAATCTTACAGCTGACAGAGAAGGTTTTTCCCTTCCTGCCAGCAGCTTTAAGGGAGTTCTAAAGAGCTACCTGGGGAATGAATTAGTGCTTCCAACCCAAGTTACAAATCTATAAAACAGATTAGTACACTTCACATAAGGCCACAAACACTGTGAGGTGTCAGTGATCCATTCAGGATCGTTAAACTTCATCTTTTAATTAGCATAAGCTTTACACCTCCATTGCTGATTCTCAGTTCCAGGGGGAGATGGAGCTTCCTGAGCCCCCCAGGAGCTGCCAGGGAGGAGGGGGGACTGGGATGGGCACCCCTTGTTAATGGCACAGCCAGGAATTGCTCCTGCCTGATCCAATTCCCCCTGGCTTGGAGGCAGGGACAGGTCCTGGACAGGCTGGGAACGAGGATCTCTGCTCCTGCTGCCCTTCCCAGCAGAATTCAGCCAAACAAATCCTCCCTCCCTGCTGCTTCTGCTTTTAAAGCCAAAGGAGCTTTAGGACCTCGAGTGGCATCAGAGTGAGGGGTCAGCCCGGAGCCAGGGCTGCAGAGTCTTTAGGGGGGGTAATTATTTTTGGGTAATTAGCTTCTGAAGAGAAGTTCCAGGCACTGCTTACCTTGACAATTCGGACCATTGCTTTCAGTTCAAGTTTTAAAGTGCAAAACTTTGAGTCTTTGGGTTAAAAAGCGTCCATTCCCCCAGGGTGACTGAGAGCTGGGCCAGTGCCACAGCCCCTGGGACAAAAGCTCTGCTCCCTCTCTGCTGCCACACTGTCAGCAGCTGCTGCAAACCCTCCTGGCCAGGCAGGTGCTGGCTTTGTCCCGGAATGGGAGGATCAGAAACGCCTGGAGCTGCCTTTGCATCCCAGCCCTGGGCTGGGGATGCTCCCAGAGGGGCTTTGGTGGAGCCCAGGAGGAGCTGGCACTGCTGCAGCTGCTCCCCACACCTGCCAGGAACTTTGTAAACTGTGAATAAATAAATCCAAGAGCGTCTGGTGCCTCAGAGAAAAGCAAGGTAGAAAAATCCGAGTTAGGCTCGTGGTGAAGCTTTGGTCTAAACTGGGCTGTGGCATCCCCTGGAGAATTTCCTCTCCTCAGAACATGAACAGATCGTCCTTCTCTGCTGTGCTGGGCTCCATTCTGTTCCAGTCCACAGGGGACAGAGTCTCTGCACTCTGCATGTCCTGAGCTGACAGCCCCGTGTCCAGAACCTGGGGGTTTGTCCTGGACTGGGCCAGCCTGGGGGGACACAGAAACACAGAGGGAAACATGGGAAAACTGAATAAAACAGAGTTCAAACAGAGGAAAACACAGAGGGAAACATGGGAAAACTGAATAAAACAGAGTTCAAACAGAGGAAAACACAGAGGGAAACATGGGAAAACACAGGAAAACACAGTGAAACAGTAAAACACAGAGGAAAACAGAAAAACACAGGAAAACACAGAGGGAAACAAACACAAAGTGATACAGAGGAAGACAGAGGGAAATACAGGAAAACAGAGTAAAACAGAGTAGAACAGTAAAACATGGAGTGAAACACAGGAAAAACACAGGAAAACAGAGTGAAACACCAGAAAACAAACACAGGAAAACAGGAAAACACACAGGGAAACAGAGGGAAGCACCAGAATAAAACCCAGAATAAAACCCAGAATAAAACCCAGAATAAAAGACAGAATAAAAGACAGAATAAAAGCCAGACCTGGGTGGTTTCACCCCTGCTGCACCCCCAGAGCTCCAGCTCCACATCCCAAGCCCTCCAGTGGAATGGGGACACTCAGGAAAGGGGGAAAGGCAGCAGAGGGGCTGGCACAGAACATTCCCAGCACTCCCAAGTCTTTGCTGCTGGAATCTCCCAGCATTTCCCCCGCAGGAATCCCTGGAATGTGCAGCCTGGACACTCCAGGGTCACTGCCTGGCAGGGCAGAGCTTCCCTCCCTGGAGCTGCTCCCAGCCCAGAGCAGGGACTCAGCCCCAGGAACAGCTGGAAGAGCTTTTCATCCCAGATGTTTCACAAAACCCAGTTCGTTGTTGTTGTGTGATTTAAGCACTTAAACGCTGTGTGGAAATGTGGAGGTTAATTCAGATATTTGGGATTTCATCCAGGGGAGGCACAACATCCAAAAAGAGCCTGAGATGAAGGCCCAGTTTTGAAGAAAGAGGAGCAATGAGTGGTGATGTGGCAGGAGTGGCCTGGGGAGTGCTGCAGGATGAGCAGAACAGACCCTGAGTCACCAGAGGGCCCAGGGTGATGTGAGAGCTCAGCAATGCAGAAAAAAGCCCAAAATCAGCCCGTGGGGCAGGGAGCAGGAGGAAAACACAGAAACCAGGAGATCAATCAGGAAGGGGAAGCTGTAAATCATCCCTGAGAGCCCAACAGGACCCCAAGGGCTGAGCAGGAACTGCTGCAAAGCCTTCTCCTGCCTCACCCCCTCCTCCTGCACCTCCCAGGACGAGGGGGAGGAAGAGGAGGAGGAGGAGGAAGAGGAGGATGGGACCCACAGAAACCTCAGCTGCCCTGCCAGGCCAGGCAGGAAAAGCCACCCCAAAGGAAATGGGTTTGTTTGGGTTTGTTTGGCTGGGTGGGACTGCTCAGCACGGGCAGGGAAGCCTTGAATTCGGAGAGGAAAGAGGAATAAACCCCAGGAATCCACGGCCACACACCCTGAATTTGTGGGCTGGGGAAGAGCAAAGCCCCCAGTGCCAGAAGCTGGGAGCAGCAGCCTGAAAAAGCCTCGGTGAGTGGGAGCAGACACACCAAGTGCTGGAGGAATTCAATTCCCTATCACACACTGCCTCTCTCCATCCTTAAAAGGTTGTCAAAATATTTGGCTTATCAGGCAGCCTTAAAGCCTATCTTTCAATTACCAGCCGAGGCTGTGATGGGGCAGCTGCCCAGGTCAGATCACAGCCCCGATTGGATTAAGGAGCTTTATTAAAAGCCAGGCACCAGCCGAGTCTCTGGGGCTGCTCCCCGTGCCCAGCTCGGGAAGGGAGTGATGAGAATTACCTTGAGAACGCCTCGTCGAGACCATCATCCATTTCCTTTGTTAGGAGATAAAAACAGAGACAAGTAGTTGCTAAGAGAGCTGCACAAAAGTGTATTTAGAGATCTGGCTCTGCACTCAGACAAAAAAAAAATAAAATGAATTATCTGTTGGCTTCTGAGTGCTTCGATCACCTCCTCTGGACCTGCCTCCTCTCCCTCTGCCTCCTCTCCAGGGAAAAGGTGAATCCCAGGGGTTTTGCCCTTCCCCCCCCCGTGCCCAAATGGGAAGATTTGTGCCCCCAGGTCCATGCCAGGGTTAACCCATTCCTGCCCTCCCAGCTCGGCTTGTCCTGCCACCAGGAGGGACCTGGACAGAGCTCCAGGGGTTTTTGTGGATCGGGATCAGGAGAGCAGCTCTGCACACACAGCAGGGAATTACAAACAGCTCTGGGATCCTTTATCCCTGCTCTGCTCCCAGGGATCCCAGGGAAGCACTGGAGCTGCTTGGGACAAAGCTTTTGGGCAATTCCCAAAATCCTGCAATGCACTTACAGACTTAATGCAATTAATGAGTGAAGTATGAGAGCTCTGTAAGCAGGGGGGGATTGGAGATTGCTGCTGAGCTGCAGGATTTCACTCAGCCTCAGAGCTGATCTCAGGTTTAACCTGGAAAGCCTCGGGCTCAGGCTCCAGGAGGGCTCCAGGCTAAGGAACCTGCAATTACCCTCCAATTATCCTGAATTCCCAAAATCCAGCAGGGATGGGGGCTCCAGAGAGGGGCTGGGGTGGGGATGAGACCCCAGGGCTGGTGGGGTTTAACCTGCCTGGTGATCAGAGAGCCATGGAATGGTTTGGGTGGGATCCCAATCGACCCCATCCCAATCAATCCCATCCCAATCAATCCCATCCTGGACACCTCCAGTGCCCCAGCCTGGCCTTGGGCACTGCCAGGGATCCAGGGGCACCCCCTGCCCACCCTCCCAGCCAGGAATTCCTGCCCAAAATCCCAGCTAACCCCAGCCAGGGCTGCATCCTCATCACTTTTCCAGAGATCCCTGGAACAATGAACCCACAGGACCCAGGACTCGCCCAAGAACCACCCAAGCTCCCACAGACAGCAACAGGAGCAGGGAAAAGCAAAGACTAACAATGAACAGAACCAGCAGCTGCTTTTAGTGAGCAGTAAATAACACCCAGGCAACGATCTCTGCCCTGAACAGAGCACTCAGGTGAGCTCTCAGTGAAGTGCCAAAGCTCTGAGAAATGTTCCAGCAGAACCAGCAGCTCCCAATTCCCTGGAGCAGCAGCTCCCAGGGGCTTTGTACCCTGTTCATTTATCAGGGACTGAACCCTCAGGGATCATTCCCGGCTCTGGAATGATCCCTGAGCAGCTCAGGAACCCCAGAGCTCCCAGTTGACCCCAGAGCTCCCAGTTGAGCCCAGAGCTCCCAGTTGGTCCCATCTGAGCCCAGGGCTCCCCTGCAGCCCCCCAGGCTGTCCCTTACCCACACCACGTTGTTGTTGACCGAGGGGCTGGGCCCAAAGCTGCTGTTGTCCAGCTCTGGGGACTCGGTGCTGCCCAGGGGGGACCTGGCAGGGTCCCCCAAATCCAGCAGGGTCCCCATGGCTGCTGCTGTGGGCAGAGCAGAGAGGGAGTGAGAGGCACACAGAGCCCAAACCTTGTCCCCCATCCCTCAGGCTGTCCCTATCCCTGTTTAGGGACATCCCAAACCCCTCAGGGACATCCCAAACCCCTCAGGGACATCCCAAACCCCTCAGGGACAGTCCCCATGCCCATCCCACAGCTCTGCCTGGTGCCTCACCTGGGACAGGATGAGCAGCAGTTTCTGAGCCAGGGCTGCTCGTCCCTTCTGCTGCCAGGATGGATTTTTCCCTCTTCTCCTTCTCTGCAAAAAGAGGAAATCCCAAACAAAGAGATCCCATCACTGCCTGCAATGGATGGAGGAGGGATGGGGACACCTGAGGGTGCTTTTATCACCTCATGGAAGGTGAAAGCAAAAATCCCAACAGTGCCAGGGAGCAGGAAAGCCAAAATCTGGCTGGATTTCCAGGGCTGGCAATGGAAACCTGGGAATTTGGGAGGCAGGGAAAAGCTGGGAAAACACCAAACACCCCCTGAGGTTTCTCACCTTCCTTTGCTGCCTGCCAAAACTCAAAAGCAATTCTGAAAGCCTGAGCCACAGTCAGGGTGACAGCCTGAGCCTGCAGGGGCAGAGAGAGCATGAATGAAACCTCTGGAATCACAGAAATCAATCACTGAAACCACTGAAATCACTGAGATCAATCACTGAAACCTCTGGAATCACAGAAATCAATCACTGAAACCACTGAAATCACTGAGATCAATCACTGAAACCTCTGGAATCACAGAAATCAATCACTGAAACCTCTGAAATCACTGAGATCAATCACTGAGATCACAGAAATCACTGGAATCAATCACTGAAACCACTGAAATCACTGAGATCACAGAAATCAATCAGTCAGGGTGACAGCCTGAGCCTGCAGGGAACAGAGGCAGGGCATGAACAGGGCTGAACTCACTAAAATCACAGAAAGCAATCACTGAAATCACTAAGATCACGGAAATCACTGAAATCTCTGAAATAATGGAAATCATGGACACCTCTGAAACCACTGAGATCACTGAGATTTCTGAAATCTCTGAAATCAATCACTGAAACCACTGAGATCTCTTAAATTGCTAAAATCTCTGAAATCATGGAATCTCTGAAATCACTGAGATCACTGGAATCTCTGAAATCTCTGAAAAATGCTCCCCACACCTGCAGCCTCAGGGCTGAGTTTGCTTTCCCAAGCTGGAACAGAGCAAACCCAGAGCTGGGGCTGCACCCTGCAGCTCCCAGGGAATGGGGGGGACCCAGACAGGGCCCAGCACCCCCAAAATCCAGGCAGGGAGGGCAGGGAGGCCCCAGAGCCATCAGTACCAATTAAGGCTGGCACACAGGAGAGCTCATCTGAATGTCAGAGCTGTTTGCATCCCTGATGGAAGTGCAAATGCTTTATGGCAAAAAAAACAACAAAAAAACCCCTTAAATATGGTAATTAATATGAAACTCCTCACAGCTGTTTACAATTTCAGCTGTCACATCTGAATCAAGTTTAATAGACCCAGCTACTGGTGAGAATTACCCAGGAACTAAAAATATGGATTAATGAGATGCCTGGGAGCTGTGGTGCATCCAGGGATCCTGCCCTGGGGAGGGCTGGCTCCCCAGTCTGGGAGCAGGGATCACCTCAGCAGCAAAATGTTCCTGCATTTTACAGACCAGGAAAAAGGAAATTATTCCGAGTTTTTGCCACAAAAAGGCTTTGGAGAACTTTATTTGGAGGGGGGTGTACTGAGCTGATGTAGCACTGAGATAATTCTTTTAGCAGCAGGAAGATTTAAATTTTAATTTGCAGAGTGAGGCTTATCTTGGCTGTGCAAGGATAGGAGCAAACACTGAGGAAAGAAGAGACAACTTCTGGACCCCATTATTCTCTGCAAGGGGAAAAAAATGAGCTGGGAGAGGCAGAGAAAGTGAACAGAGCTGCTGAGGAGCAGGCTGGGATGGGCAGGGTGGGAATGGCCCTCGGGGGGATTTGGGACATCCTGCCCCCATGCAGGGAAGGATTTCTGGGGTCTGAGGGGTCTGAGCTGCCCTCCGCCCCCCTAAAGCCCCTCCTGGCACGGGCAGGGGGCTCAGCCCAGCTCTGGCTCTCCCTGCCCTGCTCCTCTCTCTCCTCCCCATGCTGGAATCAGCAGGGAAGGATCCCAGGAGGGCTCAAAGGCAGAGCCAGACTCTCCCACAGCCAGATCTCTGCTCTGAGCCCCATCCCTGGCACACAGCAGGGTCTGCAGCTGCACAGATGCCACCAAAAAAACTGTCCCTGGAGCCCCTGGGCACCTCCTGCCCCTCTGCCCACCCCAGGGGCTGCAGGGCGTGGGGCAGGGCAGGTCCTTGCAGCTGCTGCTGCACGGTCAGGTCCTCTCAGCCTCACCCCACAGAGGATTTCAGCAGCCAGGACAAGAACCCAGCTGGGTAAGGGCAGCAGGAGCTGTTCCTGAGCCTTCCTCCCAGCCCTGCAGCCCCCTCCTCCTCCTCCTCCCGCCCCCTGCACTGACCATTTTCCTCTTGGAGCACAGGAAGGCGTGGCACTCCAGGCTCTCGTTCAGCTGGTTCTGGGCAATGTAGGCAAACACTTTGTCATGGCTCTTGTCTGCTGTGCAGTAGGAAATCCTGCAAGACACAGCAGCTCTGGGGACAGGGGCTGGGAAAAGAGGACAGGCTCCCAACCCTCCTGGGCTGCCAGCAGGAGCTGCCCAGGGAGCACGGGGATGTCACAGGGCTGGCACAAATCCCTCCCAGAGTGCAGGAGGTGATGGCATGGGCTGGGCAGTGAGAGAGGGCAGGGTGAGATCCATGGGCACCACAGGGAGAGGAGAGAGACAGAAAAGAGAGAGAGGGAGAGAAAAGAGACAGAAAAGGGAGAAAAGAGAGAGAGAGAAAAGAGAGAGAGAAAAGAGACAGAAAAGAGAGAGAAAAGAGAAAAGAAGGGGAAGTCTGTAAACGATCTGTAAATGTCCCCGAATTGATCCCGCAGCCCTCTGCAGCAGCCAGGGCTGTGAGGAGCAGCCCAGAGCAGCAGCCCCGGGGCACAGAGCCAGGAGAGCCCCCCAGAACTCACCTGTAAATGGAGATGTTCTCGATGAGCTCGTTGGTGCTGCTGTCCCTCAGCACAATGCCCCGGGGTGACACCTTCAGTGTCACCTTCTGCAGCTTCTTGCCACTTGCTTTGGCCTTTGGGAGGGAAAAGTGCCAGGATTTGAACGCTGGCATCCCCAGAAGGTGCCAGGATTTGAACTCTGCCACCCCCAAAAAGTGTGGGAGCAGATGCTGAGGATGCACACTGGGGTCACCACAGGGCACTGCTTAACCCTTCCCTGCCCTGCAGCAGGGACAGGGACACACCTGGGGAGGAGGACAGGGACAGGGGGATGGTTGGGAATGTCCTGGGGTAAGGTTGGGAATGTCCTGGGGGAAGGCTGGGAATCAGGGGAAGGTTGGGAATCCACCCCTCAGAGGTTGCAGTGGGACAGTGGCTGTGTGTGGAACTGGAGCTGCCCCACTCCCTGCCCCTCCCAAGCCCCCAAATCCTGGGCAGGAGCACCCAGAGCAGCTCTGGCCACGCTCCAGGCGCTGTCCCTGCCTGCTGAGGGCACCCAGCCCCGGGCCAGGCTGACCCAGCAGGGCACAGCCTCCCCACACACCCTGGCTTATCACAGAGCCAGAGCTCAGCCCACAGCAACTTCCCCAGAGAGCCCCATCCCAGAGCCTGGGCTGCTCCCAGGGGCTGCAACTGCCTGCAGTCCCAAATCCCCTGGAGCTGCAATCCCAAATTCCCTGGAGCTCCCAAATCCCCTGGAGCTGCAATCCCAA
>VWZS01001735.1:265-27681 GCA_013397075.1 Rhabdornis inornatus
GGGGTTGCAGGATGACGTCATGCAGGGCAGGAACATGGAGGAGGGAGGGGGAGTGTCCGAGGGGAGGAAGAAGTTATGGGAGGGGAAAAGGTTGGGGGTGGGGACGAGCAGGTAAAAGGGATTGTGGGAAGAATAAATGTAAGATGAAGGATTGGCCATGTGGCCAGCACCATTCTGAACACCTGCCACGCGGTCAGTGCCATTTTGGACTCTCCCACGTGGCCAGCGCCATTTGGGTGGGGGCATTCATCTTTACGCTGAAGTTGAAGTGTAGGAATAGGCGTAGAGGGGTGCAGGGAAGGTACTCTGTGAGTCTGTGCACAACTGCCAGAGTCAGGGTGCTGGGCGGGGGGCCAGGGAAGCTGCGGCTGTTCCGGGTTCCCTGCATTTCTCAGGGTGCCTCGCACGCTCGTCCAGCTCAGGGGCTGAGGGTTTGGGAGGAGGTTTAGGGGAAACTGGGGTTGTTTGCTGTGGCTGTCTCTTTATTTCCCTTTTTATCAATTCTTTTCAAATTAAAATGAACAAAGGAAAAAATTCGGATAGGATATTTTTTTCTCCTTGCTCCACTTTGAGAGTTAATAGGTTTCCAATTTCATCCCAGGAAGAGACAGAATCTACATTTTGCAAGGTATACTGAGAGAAATGAAGAGATAAGCAGCACACAAACTGCTTTAACTGTTTCCTAGAGATGGTAACATTCTCACTACTTAAGATATCCCGGACTTGGGAATACATGCTCCTTTGTTGCGTAGGAAGTTGACAGCCCATTTTGATGTTAAACTACGCAAACTGGTTTACCTTTCTTTGCAGTACAACCAGGGCAGGGACAGGTCCACCACCTTCTCCTGCCCGCGCAATGCTGGGGTAAGGGGAGAGACCACGCTGACATGCCACCTGCCTTTTAAACTGCTGCCGGTAATGCCACGGTGCCACACTGCTGCCGCAGCTCCCAGCGCCAAAACGCCGCACCATGCGCTGCTGTTTGCCGGCTCCGCGCCACCGCGCTTGCTGCCCACAGCCGTTCTTGGCGCTGCGGCGCCATGTGCCTCGTGTGCCCCCGGCGGGACCTGCACAGACGCTCTGCACGCACTGCCAGCCGAAGCCGTGTCCCCCCGCGGAAAGCTGCCCCCCCCGCTGCAACCAGGGGCCACTATGGGGTCCCCACGAACTCTGAGGGCTACTTAGCCCTCTGCTGGGGACCTCGGCGCTGCAGAGTCATTGCAAAGAAAGTCCTCGTCCAGACCGACCCACCTTTGGGCTCAGGCAAGCTACCGGTCTGTCTCTGTTGGCAACTGCTGCGTAAAAAGGCAGCTCTTGCCATTAGAGTTAGCTGTACAATCCAAAGGCTTATAATTCACGAGTGGAATCCAGCCATTTTCGTGGGGCCTCTAACCTTATGGGAAGCCTCACATTGAAGCGCCAGCTGAGGTAGTTCCCTTTTCTCTCTGGTCCCTCTGGCTAGCTCTGGACCAGAAGTGGATGGGAAATCCACATAGACAAAGGTAAAAACCAAAGGAGGCTCTTTTCTCCTGTGGGAAAATGATCCACAGTTTACTGTGTCCACATGGAGAGAGAGAGATGGCGGGCACTTTTAAACTCAGGGGAGGGGAGGAACAGACCCGTGACCAATGGGACACGCCGACAGGGAGGGGCGAATGGAAGGACTCTACCACGCCACAACTTGGGGGGAGAACGGGATAAACCATTCAGTGCAAATATAAAACAATTTCTTAGTGCAATACAACAGGCTATAACACCTGTGCAGTTCAAATTTGCAATTTCAACAATAGCTGTAATTTTAATTGTAATTTGCAGACTGTCTGAAGTAAAAAAAAGGTCTTCGTTTTTAAAGTCTGAGGGACTTCAAGACAAAGAAAGCAGTTCAACTGCCACAATATCATTGCAAAAATAATTCTGACACAGCAGATTGTTCCAATTGCAGCCTAGAGCCAAGGAGCATCCTACAAGTCTAGACCAAATAATGCCAGTACGAGTGGCTTGCTCTGTTTAATGCCAGTCTGCAGGAGCACCCAAGAAACAGAAAGGGGAAGGCCAAGATGTGGCCTTAAGTGTGATGTTGGTAGAAGGGGGCAGAACTAAAATCACTCCAGGTATGGAGTGTCTGAAATGAAAACCAACATTGTAAAGATTTTGTTTTCCAGTCTGTCCACTGCTCCTAATTTAAAAAACAATAACAACCAAAAAAAAATCCAACCAATTTAAAAACAAAACACATAATTTCTTGCCTTTAATTTGTTATTCAACTTTTTTCAGTAACTTGGAAAGCCACGAACATGGCTTTCTCAAATAATTACCTGGGAGCTCTGGCACGTTAAATGGATATACATGTGTACATCCCCTTGGATAAGTGATATAAAGAAACAGTGTAAGCAACAAAATTAGCTGGGGAGCAGAGTAGCACAAATATTCTGCAATGCTGCAAATATTCAAAGTAAGATTTTTTTTCAATGTATTAGCCAGACTAAAAAATTAGTTTTCTTCTTTGCATGCTAGGTGAGCTGCTTAAAAGTTCTTTAGCTGTGAGAGAGGTTTGGGGGAATTAGGAATGTGGCTATATCCAACTATGCCAGAAAGAGAGTTCCACCTTTTGAATTAGTAAAGTCTTGGAATATTCACCCTGAAAATCAAGAAGCCACATTTCTCCACAGCAAACTCTGAGTTGACTTTCAGTTGGTAATTGGAATAATTTTGACTATTCTGGCCCTCGTCATTCTCTTCTGTCCATGTGCTTTGTCTGATTGCTCAGTCCTAGTTAGAGGCTTTGAGCATTTTAGTGCTCTTGGTTTGCTCAGTACTCAGTGTTGAGCCAGTGAGGCTTAATGAGGCCCTTCAAGTTATACTGTAAATAAAGAGTAAGACCAACAGACAGAGTCTGTTAAAAGTACATTTTGCTTCCTTCCCTCTCAGCTGAGCAGGACAGAAAAGTTTATCACTCAGGTTTTGATGTATTTACTGGCTTACACAGGATGGCCATTAGTGTTGATCAGAGGCACTTTTTTCTGGTTTTGCTTGATTTCTTTTTAAAATGTTGTCACTTACGAAGAGAGAAGTAGTCTGTAAATAGTTTTTTTTACAGTTCTTACATAAACAACTAAGACATCTCAAATCACTGAAGGTTGTTAAAATTTAATGCTGTCTAAAGTTCAGTGATCAATGTATCCATTTAGCAAACATACCTCTTTGTACAAGCTTTTAGCCCTCATCTCATATTAGCATTCAGGTGGAATCATTACTGAAGTATTCTAAATACATATTTTAAATGAAGCTTTTAAAAGCTTCCTCTTGCTTTTAAGTTTATACCCTTCAAATTAATAAAAGGCTTGCATTATGTGATGTCATGTTTTGCAATGTTTGTTTATAAAATGTTTTTCTTTACTTGTATTTTTATCTTTTGATGCAGTTAAAAATAAGAATTGTTAAAGCTGCTTCTAAAATGGAAAGCTTTCTTTTGTTTGGCCACAGTACAAAGGGGACACTTAGGAAGAACAACTCAAATCCTTTTATTGCTTACATATTCTTAAAATTTCAGTCTAATAAAGCTAATTTTTTGCACAGCAGTATTTCCATTAGTTCTGTGTCTTGCTCCAGCTAGACCAATCTACCTTTATACCCTGCTGTGATACCCATGGCCTTGTTAAGCCTTGCTACATATACAGTCTTCAGCTTTCCTCATAAAGAGATTATGAGAGTTTTCCAGCCTGATGGATAGCCTGAGACGGGTAGATATTTTCTTCAATAGAGAATTGTAGCATAATACTGGCGATGGAAATAATACATAAGTGTCCATTTAAGTCTATCTTACCCCTTTTTCTTTTTTTTTTTTTTTTTTTTATTTTAAACTGAAGGGTTTTTTTTTTTTTTTTTGGGTTAGCTTTTAAAAAGGATTTTATAAGCAAGTCATTCCGCCTTACTGGATTCTCCAGAACTGAGATATCTCTTCATTGCATATTTTTTATTAAGAATGTACTTGTTTCAGAATTTGCTTTAACCATAGTTTCTGGCACTACTAAAACAAATGCTGCTCCAGAATCCTGCTGTGAACTTAAAATAAGTATCCGTTATCTAGATAAGCAATTATTTTGTTTTCTCACTTGTCCATGTATCTAAAAAACTAGTTTTACCTGTAATGCTTACAGCTATCCCTTTATCATTACCTGTCTTGATCTGGATGGTGATCTCGATTTGAACCTTAATAGGGAAGTTCAAATAGAAGAAATTAAGCCCAAAAAACAGCCTTGGCAGACACATAACTGAACATGCATATAGAGAGATAATTTCCCTCATCTCTTCAACTCCTCATGTAAACACACTGATGTTCAGTTCAGGTCTGATGTTCACAGCCCAGGCCTGCAGCAGTTGGCTGGGAATGGTGGGACTGGACTGACAGGTGAGCACAGAGCTTTGTGTGTGACATTTCATACAACATCTCTGAGTGACTTTGTGTGTCTGAATACCTTATATATGGAGAGAGAGAGACACACATATGCAAATGAATGTACACATTTACAAATTCTTCTTTTTCTTTTTCAAAATTTATCAAATTTTACATGTATCGACATCATTGCACAAGAGCGTATGTAAATATAATAAACATTCAGGGTTAAGTGTTTCAGCTCCTCATCATGCCTCCAGCTCTGACCATAAGAAATGGTAGAATTCAGCAATTTGTCTTCAAAGTATAATCACTCAATCATATTCACCATATCTGATAATGCATGTTAAAGTGAAAGTGAAAATTAGAAGCAAATGTTCAGCATTTGTTCTTAAATTACTGTTACTTATCTCCTGTTTTAAATGGACTTTTTCCTTTTTAATTAAAAAATCAAACTAGGTATCACTATTTTAAAAAGCCAGTAGGAGTGTGGGTTTTAGCACTGGGATGAAATGATCACTTTTCCTCCACTCAGCCATGTTCCTCTGTTTGCAGTGAGTAACAAGCCTTTTTTTAGCCTGTCTCACAAACTTGCAGATGTACTTGCAGTTCTAATCCCTTATAAGAAATAAGCTCCTCAGTTCCATCTGAGTTCCAATAATAGATGTTTTCAGACAGCAGGCTTGGGAAGTCAATTTGGCTAATCATGGCTATCTGGTCTGTCTACGAGAGAGATTAATCAGTATACTTCTTGCTGCACCTGAATGCTACATGGTCAAGATTGTTTCTCAGCCAAAAGAACATAAACAAACAGGGTTTTTGTCATCCTCTTCATGAACTGTGTACTGATGTCATGGAGATACAGAAAAACAGCTTCACACAAATAACAAACTTGGACAAACTTTAATTCACAACCAAATTCTATGGTCAAAACTGACAAAAGAGATGTATCCACGATGATGCTCCAATGAACTCCCAGGTTCCCAGTTTGCTGTGCCCAGGATACAGTCACTGCATGGACAGGAATGATGGCCCAAAGCTCCTCTCACACACACACCGACACCTCCCACTCAAAAGCAGCTGACAGATTGGGCTGTTCCAGCCAAAGGGCCAAAGAATCCCCCAGGAGTATCCAGCAGAAAAACAATAATCACTCATCAGAGGCAGAGAGAGGGGTGAGGGCCCTCCCAGGCAGTCCCTGTGGTGCTGCCCCACTCCCCAGGGGACACTTCCCTTTACAGCCCCGCTGCTCTAGGGAAGATCACACTGGTGGTGCTCCTACACAGCTGACTCTGGGCAGTGCTCCCCTGGGCAGGAGAACAATCTGCTGCTTGGCTTCCATCAGATTCTCTGCTTTGAAGGTTAAGCTCTGTCCAAGGTTAAGGCATCTCAGCACTGGTGATTTGACTCAGGCTGTTATAAGCTTCATGATTCATCCTATCTTATGTTACTGCCATGCTCTGTGGAGAAGATGTGCCAAGAATTTGCATGCTTTGCTGTCCACGCCCAGTGCACCGTGAGCTTTAGGAGTCCCTCTGCCATCTTGCATCCTACAGGACCATGCACTACACAGCAATTGGGAATGAGCATCCTCTTGGGGTATGTCTTGCTAAGAACAGTCACTGCAGAATGATCTGTCGTGTTAGTTACACTTCCTTTAGTCTGTGCCCAGACTGCTGCAGGCACTTGTTTATTCTTTCTTCTTCTCCATCTGATTTTTGTTTTAGAGTCTGCTTCTACTGAGATCTCATATTCTCTCAGTTGGGTTTTGTTTAGCAGCTCAAAATAGCAGGGCCAGCAGTGCCTGGAGTTACCTGAGAGCAAGACATCTCCTTCTAAGCTTTAGAAATACACAGCACCTGTATTCTATCCATTCACTTTCTTACACTGTTTTCCACTCTCTTACACTGTTTTCTAGATCAAAATCTGTGCATCTAAAGGTCACTGAATTACTTGATGTGTGAATGTGCATTTATTTCACTCTGCTGCTGTTTTTACTAAAAAGAGCACTCTTTCTTTGCCTGAATTTGAGAAAGCACATTACAGCCTTTTCAACATGACCAGAACCAGATTCCCTCAGATGCAGCTTCACAGAGACTGGGCTAGAATCACTCATCCAATTCACTTGGTGCAGTTGTATTCTGCCAGTGGGGAGTGCGTGAGGAATCTCATTCCTCTGACTGGTTTGGTTATTATTACCTGCCTTGGTTTGAAAAGGCAGATGTCTGCTAAGGAAGACAGGAGCCTTCTTGAAATGGAAAATGTAACCCCCCCCCCGCTCAGAATTATTATAATTTTGAAATTAAGGGGCTCTCCAGCAAAGATAGAGGAATAGAAATAAATTCTTTACTAGGAAAATTAAAATAAAAATTGCAATGATACAAAGAAAACACTGCTATGACACAGTGCCGGAGTCTTACAGCTAACTCAGTTAAAGATGGCACTACACTGGGAGTGGGACATGCCTCAAGAGCAAGTGTACTCGAGACACGTAGAGCTGCTCTACGACATGAAAGATCATGAAAGGCGCAGACTGGGGGCAAGGATGAGAGGGAGGTCTTCTGTTTGGATTCCAAAATGCTTAATTCCATCGAAGGATCAGCGACAGAAAGACACATAACTTACTGTGCACCAGCTTATAAACTGGGGAGGTCCAAGAGGTGGGTACAGACTGTCAACCAATAGGGAAAGGAGGGGGGAGGATCACAAGGAGGGGTTTCACAGCCTAGGAACCAGTGGGGGAGACAAGGGGAGGAGAACAAGTCACATGGACCAATGGGGCGTGGTGGATTAGGGGATTTCCAAAGGGGATGTCCAAGCAGGAGGTTGGCACAAGGGAGGATTGACAGGGAACATTCAGGAATAAGGGGCAGGGTTAGACAAGACAGACAACTCAGGGGGAGGTTACAATCTCAGGGACAAGCCATTAACTCTGGAGGAGTAGGGGGATACAGAACAGTCCATTAAAAATACAACTTAAATACACGACAACACTGAGAGAGTCAGAATACAACCTGACACCCTGTCAGTCAGCGTGTTCGTAGCAGTCCAATTAAATGGTGGCTGCAGTCCTCCTCAAGTGACAGATGTGGTTCTGTTGAAGCTATGATCCTGGAGAAGGGTGTAGTTTTCATCTGAAGGTCCCATGGTGGTATAGATGGGCCTGTGTCGAAATTATCATGGGTTTAGGTCTTCAAAAGAGCAGTTGTTGGTTGCTGTAAAGTTGTTTATTTGTAAAGGAACATCAGTCTCAAAAGACAAAGAGTCCCAAGTGTTAAAGTCCATACTAAAAGCTGTCGGCATAGAGTCCCAATTAAAAGCAGAAGCAGCTCTCTGGTGCAAAGTCCTGAGCAAAGGTAGAAGCTGTGGCCTGGTACAGAGTCCTGAGCCGAGCCAGAAATTGCAGCAGCAGCTCCTGTCTTCTCCTGGGCAGTGATGATGGCGGTGAGGAGAGAGGGAGAGAGTGTCTCCCCAATACAAATTACCCAATGAACTAAAAAAACAAATCTGAAACATCTCTTCTAAACCTATTAGAAATCTAGTTCTATAATACGAAAGTTTACACATAGCTTGTGCATATAGCCTATCTGTTCTATCTGAAGAATGTAAGCAATATTCTTACTATATTTTTAATATGTCTAGAACTACGTTTTTGAGCTGCCACTGAAGTTTATTTTTGAAGCTTGTTTTTTACACTAGCTTCTAAGGCTTTTGCTCTTTAAGGCACTTAAAACACATTCTTACTTAAACTTACTTACTTAAAACTGAAGCTTACACCTCTATTTCATGTATAAGTGGCTTAATATACTTTAATTTATCTAAAGGTTTTAACTCGATTCCTGCATTCTGATCTCTCTCTGAGGAACTCAGAGAGGCCTCTTTTTCACACTCTAACAAGCCTGGTTTTCTTCTGGGAATCCAGTGGGAAAAGGCTGCTCCAATGTTCCAAATCTCAGATTTTATCTAGGTAGGAAATGCTTGACTCCTCCCCCTGGGTGGAGCATCTCACAATGGGATGATGTAATTTTATCAGTCATGCAGTGGGACTCAATGGNTCTCTCTGAGGAACTCAGAGAGGCCTCTTTTTCACACTCTAACAAGCCTGGTTTTCTTCTGGGAATCCAGTGGGAAAAGGCTGCTCCAATGTTCCAAATCTCAGATTTTATCTAGGTAGGAAATGCTTGACTCCTCCCCCTGGGTGGAGCATCTCACAATGGGATGATGTAATTTTATCAGTCATGCAGTGGGACTCAATGGCCCATTAGGAGAAGATACCCCCCTGAACAGAGGATGGGTCGTGGAAGAGATAAAGAACACTGCCCCGCCTGGTTTTAACAGCTGGCCCTTTAGAGGATATCCCCCCAGAGTTACAAGGGATGGGTCATGGAAGAGATGAAGAACACTGTTCCACCTGGTTTTAACAGGGGGTGATAGAATACATATTGCTGGTTACATCTTGCATTGCAACCTAAGACGTTACCTATCTCCCTGGGTCTTGCATCACAGATAGATGTGCACTTGCAGAAAAAGCAGAATTTATCTTTTTCTAGAGTAACTGATGTTCAGGCCCGCACCTCAAAGAACCAGCTTTGTACAAAATAACTTCTTTCTGAGGCATTTCATGCATGAAGCTACTTTGTGCTTCTAAATAAGTACCTGAAGAGCTGTTTAGCTGCACTTCTGGGGGAAGCAACAAGGAGAGGGAGAACTCAAGGGAGATGTGAGATCTTGTCAAAATTCTATTTTTACATGTCATTCTCTGGTCAGACCATTGTTGCACCATCAGAGGACACCCTTGTGTTCCAGTGAAGACTCCCATGTGATAGGTATGAACACGCTGAGACATTAATGTTTGAAGTTAGCATTAGGATAGTTTTTAAAGAAAAACAATATAAAGAAAAAATATAAAGAATACAATAACTCTAGCAAGTAATAATTTGGATTTTGTTGGATATGCTATTACTCTTGAAGTAGCCAAAGAGATTTTGTGGTAGAAATGTTTTTTTCCAAGTCTTGTGTTGCTTTTCGGGCTGGTATGAAGACTGCCATTCATGATCTGTACAATAACATTTATCATCAGCTCCAAATAAATTTTGGCTGATTTTCTGGTTCATCTATCAAGAAAATATTAGTGTCATCAGTGTAGGGGGCTTAAGATATTAGAAGTTTTCCACGATGGATATAAGGCTTTCTATAAAATAAAAATGTAAGCACAAATGAATAGAGGTGTTCAAAACTTGATGAATTTTACCAGTTCTGTTATATTCAGTATCCAGCTCCATAAGAACTGTTCTGAAAATTGCAAGGAGACACTGGTCATTAACTGTTTATCCCAGGGTGGTTTTCAGCATTTTCCCTCACTTTTTAATAGTATTTTATAGACTCAGGAACCTGCTAGCAGTTAGTTTGGTTTGGGCTTACCTCGGTTTTCATTGAATTAATACCTAAAAAAAGTGAAGTTTCTGTACACACTTCAAAAAGCAACCCATAAAGGAAATGGAAGGAAAATTCTAACAGTTTTATGCAGCTTATCATATCTGATAGTCCTTGGAGAGGACTGAATAACTAATAGTAGACTGAATCACTTTGTAAACTACATTCAAGAAACTTTAAAATGATGAAATAAATCTCATTCCCTCAGAGTTGATGGTTTGTTTTTCCTTCTTGCCCTTGCAGAGGATGCAAGTCATTTGCTAAGTACAGCAATAGAGTTATTCTGCAGATTACTTTACACAAAACAAACATGCTTTGTTCCTACCTTTCAAGTCTGCAATCTGGTATGGTAGGTGTGCATGACAGATTCTTGATAAATAAATGCATAATAAAATGTGGCTAGTCTTTATTTTTCTCCAGTGTATTGTAATATCAAAAAGAACTTGGCAGATACTTTACCTTTGCTGTGGCAGGTATGCACATAATTATTCCTTATCCTTGCAAATGTGAATAAAAAAAGCAAAACCTAAAACAAAAACAAAACCACTTTGTTGCTGGCCAGGTTTAAAATTGAAGCTTGCCTTTTGTTGGTGACATGAAGAAAGGAATTAACTTTGGTGATATGAATTCCATTGCTTAGCTATTCTACACATTTCATTACCTCAAATTCTGTGTTTTGAAAATAAAATGCAGGAAGGCAGGATTTTTTTGATGCTTCCATAGATCTCATTACTTTCTAGTGACCTTCCGTTCAAGAGCTGTATCCCACTCTTTTTCTTACTTCTGCTTTTGTAATGGGGACTGTCAAACACAGAAATATCCACATTGCTGTTTTCTTTAGAATTGTGCCTAACTAAAATTTAAAGACGTATTTCAAGAACTGAACAGATTGCTAGAAACAGGAAAGGGTGAGATGAGAATTTCAAAGCCACTGGGTAAATTGGAGTTGAAACTATTGGATGAGGAAGTTATCCAGAAGAGAAAGGCAGAGGACAGAAAGGAGAAATGATGGTCAGAGAGGTGGTCAGATAATGGAGGGAAAAAATCACAGCAGAGCCTCTACTGACACAATGACTTCATGAGTGGGTAAATCTTTAGTGAGCAGCAGCCTTGACCAAGGTTAAGAATCAGGTGTAAATTGGCAGGAAAATATTTTGTGGTCTGTATAACTTACTGCACTACTAGTTCAGTTCAGGTTACTTCACTTTTCTTTGTCCTTCATTTTAATTCCCCATTTTACTCCCAGTTGCTCTTTAACCAGATGCTTTTCTTTCTGATCTTCCTTTATCCCAACACTTTCACTGACTCAGCTAGAATCCCCTGGTCTGTTCTGTTTTGGTTTGGTTTATTAACTCTAAAAAAATCCTGGTGCCATTTTCTTCATGATTTCACTTTGCTATTTTGGGGGGCTTTTCTTTCTTTCTACTACAGAAATAATTAGTTTTCTTCCTGTAATAGTGAGAATAATATGACTTTGTATAAATCAAAGCAGGCCTATGATACAATAGAGGAATCCAGAAAATGCTGTTAGCAAATATGAAAATCCAGACTTTAAATATAAGTAGTTTTTTATTGTCAATAGTGAAACCCTTAACTTTTCATAAATAAAAGCCATCCTCTCTAATACAAGTGTCCTTTTCATAAGCAAATTACTACTGATATGCAGTTAATCTATTAAATGTTTTGCTTTAGTTCAGAGACTTCATCTTTCATGGCAAATTATTTTTCTAAGAGACCAAAGCTACTTCATTAGCTTCCCAAAATATGAGGCAATTATTAATTAGATACATCTTTTTTTTCCTTACCAATAAATAATCTAATGCACGTTTGGTTGCAGCAGAGTCTCAGCTATGCAGTAAAATCTTCTAGCCTTGATTTCAGAAATTAGTTTCTGTACAGAAAAGCATTCCCGGGAACTGCTGAGCAATTGTGACCTCTGCTGGAAGCCTTAAAATGGCTTCTGATAGATAGCAACCACTGGAAATCATCATTACTGTTACCTTAGGCACTACTCTGCAGCGTGCTGGGCACTGTACAGATCGATTAAGAGATTGCAACTAGTCTGAGGAGTTTAGAGGATAAATAGAACAGGAACATACAACATAAATAGGAAATATAAATTAAATCAAAGAGGTCATCAGTGGCAGTGGCTCTTAAACTGCATGTACTACCTTTGAAATAATATAAGATACTGATGAATATTCACTATGCTTATAGACATGGTTATAAGTATCCTGATAAACCAAATACTCCAAATTCTTTGTTTGAAACAATCATTATTTCTAAACACAACAGTGAAACAGGGCTGAATTTTTGTTTAGGAAGAAATTCTGGGGAAAAAATATTACATTCACATTTGTATGACAGAGGGAGCCTTTAGTGGAAGTACAAAGAACTATATATTCATTGATCTGGGATTGCCTTAAGCCACCATTCAGGATTCCAGCCCAGAGTAAATCTCAAGGTGCTCATAACCCCAGTGTTTTAAGTGATGCAAGGCTATGCATCAGCATGAAATGTACAATAAAACACAAATTCCATTTGTATTCTTGGGAAGAGACATTTACACTTGACAATTTATAGTGAAGAATGAACTGATTGTGGAGTTTTGAAAAATGCAAATGAATTTATAGCTTTTCTTAGAGTGGAGCATTTGCCATCCTGAACATATGGTTCATAGAGGCTTCAGCAACTGTTTACTGTGGTTAAAAACAGGGTTGTGGGAATTCTAAAAAGCAACGCAGTAAGATTGGAGCTCTTTGATGTCAGAAGGCCCTGAAGCCAAGGCTGTTGTGCTCTTCCTCGTGCATCCCTGCCTTCTGTGATTATCTGTACAATATGACTATCGTTTTTAAAGTATCTTTATATTGTGATTGTGTCAAAATACAGGCATATCCATAAGAACCTCTTAGGTCCAAGTGTCATGTAATGAAAAACTGACCTGCATGAAACTCGGTGGGGAATAAGATCAGTTTAGTGCAAAAAGTAGCCCATTTACTAGGTTGTGGAGGGAGCAGGGTCCCTGACAAGGCCTCCCTGGAGAGCTATTCCCTAGATAAGAATTGCTTAGTCATGGTGACTAGGCTAAGAGACCCTTCTCCCCGCTTCAGGACCCCACTTTATCTCCTTGTAAAACTATTGGTCATATTTCCTCAGCCCAAAATCATTGGTTCTTCTGCCAAGCCATGCCTTCCCTATAAAAACCCCCACTTCTACCCAGTTCAGTGGAATGCCACTGGACACCCTTCACAGAAGCAGGCAATAAACAACTCTGTGGAACCTCTACACAGCGTTCCCGTCTCTCATCCCAGTGTCAGCTGAGGTACCTTGCAAGTTAAGCTGAAATCACTGAGAGCTGAAATCACTTAAAGAGCTGATCTCCTGAAATCCAGGCTTTGCTTGCACTTGGTGCTTTTATGGCTGAGACTGCCTAGACTCCAGGACAGGCTGTTCCTTGTGGGACTGACCCCAGGCACCAGCCGCAACACTGGGTGGTCAAACCTGATTGTCAGCCTTGAAGGAACCAGTTTGCCATCCCAATTAAACCTTTAGGCTTTCTCTGAATAAATGGGAAAACTTCCATTGCTTTTGGTCAAGTGATGAGTTTAGCCATAAATGGCTTACAGTATATAAATAGCTCTTGAAGAGAAGGGGAAAAGATACAGGGAAGATCTGAGAGAAGGGATTGCTGTCCAGAGTAGGAAAAGAGCACTATGAACCCTCAGCCTATTCCTTATCCTTCTAGCAAAGCAACTGGGAAGGGTGTTGTCATTTCTTAAAATTCCTGGAGAGGAAGAATATTCAGACAAGACTTAAAAGACTATTTACTGAGGACAGAAACAAACTTGGAATGTTTCTCTTTTCTTCAAGAGAATAAGTCTTCAGGCAGTCCTTTTGATGAACTAAAATATAACTGAAATATAAGTGAAATACCAAATTAACCACATTCTTTATTTCCTATGGATTTTAGCTTCTTATAAATCCCTATTTATTTCAATATGTCTGTTTAATCCTTCTTGGCTTTTGCAGGGACCTTCGAGGTGCTTTTTTGTCATAGCTTAGTTATCAGGCTTCAACAACATGCTTTGAATTATTCCAGATCCTTTCACTGCAGGTGCACAGCTAATATAAATCAGGTGATGAAACTGTGAATCAAGAGGAATGTTAGATGGTATTCTTGGTTTTTTCTTTGCAGATTCTAGAATATTATTTTGTTTTTAAAAGACTCATAGATTTTCCTGGAGGGGTGTGGGGGGGAAGTAATATCCTTCAAGTCCTGGTGCAACAGCTGGAGCAGAATTCAGAGGAAAATAAGATATTTTTTCTTTAGTTTTTCTTTGCTTTAAAACCAAGAAAAGTGTTTCATGCATTAGTGTCTTACAAGGAGGAAGACAAGGAGTTTTACACCTTTTGAGACTGCAATGAAGAACCAACTAATAAAAAAAAGCATAGCAAAAAGAACAATGTCATTTCAAAGCACATGTTAAGGTAAAATACTGATCCTTTTGAAATTGCATCAGCATTCTGCTACGGAATGAACAGAGAGGATATTAGTCCTCATTTCCTCATTGCCAAACAGACAAGTGGAATGACATTGGCCCAGTATGATGACATACCTAAAAAGGAAGACTAATCATATCAGGCTCCCTTTGGAATTACTACGGAGAAAAAAAAAAACCTGACTCAGTCTTTGGAGGAGCTCCTCTGTCACTGAGCCTAATGTGACTTCATGCCCACCCAGAGATCATTTAACAGGCATGCTTGAATTAGAGGGAATCTGGCTCAAAGACTGTAGACAGAGGAAGTTCCTGGAGATTTAAAGGCAGGACAGTGCCTGTATTTCATTGGGACTGTGAATAACTAAAATGCTTGAAAATATGGGGAGTCGTGTTTCTGATAACTATAGGGTGCAGAGTCCAAAAGGGGTCATAGGTTAGATTTTGCCACAAGCTATAAAAGTAAGCTTGCAGATGAGCAACTGAAAATGTGATTATTCTCTAAAGATGCACTCTCAAATTGTGAACAGCTGTACTCATTTCAATCTGAGAAACTGCAAAGTCTGTATAAAGTCTTTGTGAAGATGTAAATATTCAAAGTATATATTGTGCACTGTGGTACCATTTTGAAATGGGGGAGTGAAATATTCATAATTGAGAAAGCTTTGCCAAATATAAGAGCATGACAAATGATGACTGTCAATAACACAACTGGTATTTAAATCCTAAGCAGGTGAGAATGCAAGGTGGAAGGAAGTGCATTTCTCAGCTTGTGCTGGGTGCCTTGCTTGAAGCTGAGTGTTGCAGGCAGTAAGTACAGACTTACCTCAGTAATATTTTATACATGATACTACTGTCCCTAGTTCCCGTAGCCTCTTGATTATATTAGTATTCTAACTCCTCTGCACTTCCTTTGTGAAGGAGGTGCTAACTTTGGCAACTGCAGTTTCCCAGCTCTAAGACTAATGAAAAGGGAGTGCAAGTGAAAAAACTTCCATTTGTTGTGTTTCTGCTGCTGAAGAGCCAGCAGAGGGAGCTTAAGTAATAAACCCACTTCCCAGGGCTTATTAATAATGCAAAGGTACATAAACAAATAAATAAAAGTCTGCCATGATAGCCTATTCCCTGTAGGAAATGGGAGGAAAAAGAAAATCAGTAGCTCTTGAATGGAAAATGGTAAAATCAGTAAGGAAAGGAAACTTTCCTAGTAAAAAAGAATGCACTAAAATTAACATTTAAAAAATCAGTGTTTTAAAATCTATAAATCTCTGTTGGATATATAGAGAATAAATGGTATTGCTATGTTCTTAAGCTTTTATCCATACCCAAGAAATTTATTGTTAGTCTCGTTAACTTTTGCATTTTATGATGCTTGGAGTTTTAAAAAGTGACGCCTTGACTTTTTCCTTTACACACCATTATCTTACAGGTGCTGTGACTTTAGGAAAAATAGTTGAGATAGATTTGCACTGTGCTTTCTAACACAGTAGAATAATGTCCAAGAAATTCCCAAGTTCTTTTATCTCTTCACATATCTTAGCAGGACAATCAAGTTGGTAGAAAGTAAGCGAAAAACAAACAGGAAAATAATGTCCATCTCTTCTTCAAGGAGCTACATAAGATACCTCAGTTGGCTTTTTCAACTCAGACAAGCTCCAGGATCACTTGTCAGAGCAGTGACAGGGAACTCTAGTTCCTGCTCAGCTGAGGAGCCTGGGGCACTTTATTAGAATGTCATGAGCACCTTATTTCAAGTGTATAAATTTTGCCTATACTGGCATCTTTGAGGAACATAATTTTGGGAAACTATATAAAGGTCTGGAAAAGACATGAAGAAGAATCACAAGTGTACTCTCAGGTGGTTTTTCTTTCCATGTTTTGAAAGGAAATATGTATACTTTTGTGCTCAGTATTTATGGCACTATAAAGGTTGGGATTTTAATGAAATTATATCAAAGATTTCCTAAGAATTGTTGGCTGGAAAGATTGGTTAGTATTGAATAAGAATTTTCTAATAACAACTTTGCTGTTAGAACCCAATATTGATTGTGTAGCTTGTCACAGAACTGTCCACAGGGCACACTGTAAAATGATATCCTCTTACTTAATTTCTTTCACTTGCAGCATATTAGAGAACAGCTGCTGAAACAAGTGTCAGTGATCTATAGACTTGCTGAATGTATAGTTGATTTCCAGCTACACACACATTTATTTCACATTGCCACTTTGAAGTGCCATGTTTGGAGGTGCTCTCCTTGAAAATGCAAGACTTCCAAGTTATTCACACTTCTCTGATTTGCTTTTCCTCTCCACATATAAAACTGGTTTATGGTTTTGACAGCAGGAAAGCAGACCCCTTAATAAAAAATTTCTGAGTTCCTTTCTTCTTGTGGGTCAATACAGCACTTGGCTGTCTGCCTCTTTGCAACCAAGCAATCAATCCCCTTCAGAAAAGACCTAGACCAATTTCACACTTGCTGTGTACTTCATAATTGGCCCAGTTCATTCCAGTGTCAAAATTATTTATTTTGCCATGATGATAATCTCTTTCCAGTAGTCCTAAAGTGTCACCTTGTGGCTTGTCCTGGTTATGATTTTATACCTTCAAGAGGAAACATACCTAAACATCAAATAGAGAAAATCTGTAAGTTCCTCTCTGGGTATTGACAAAATTAATTTGAGGAGTCAAGATTATTTTATTTTAACTGAGATTGCATTATTGGGGTTTACTTTTGAAATCACTGGTGACAGGTAAGAGCAAAAATCTACTAAGTAGTTCATAATCTGTTTGGAAGTTACGGATAGATTTTTCTCTGGTTAAATGCAGTGAAATTACTTTAGGATGGATGAAAAAACAAAATTTAACAAATCATTAGATCTTTAAAATGCTGATTGCTGAGTAATAAACCTAATTTTCAGACTACAATGAAACAAACAGAAATGTTTATTTTGAGTGGGAAATGTATGCATTCCCTGACTGTTGTGCTAGTGGGTAGGGTCAGAGACACAGACACCATAACAGTTTGCTATGATAGAAAACTGCAAAGAATCACAAAGGGATAAGCTAAGCAATGCACCTAACCATGAACAAAGAATTACAAAAGGATAAGCTAAGCAAGGCTAATCATTGCTACGAAAGAATGCCTGCAGTGATTAAGAAAGATACACCACCAGTTACCCCAATGAAAATACATCATCCAAGTCCACGAGATATCAGCTGTGGGGGGAAGTTGTCACAGCCAAGGACTGGAGAACCACACCAGTAACTGGGAACTCCTGCAGTGCCTCCACCTTTGCAGGCCACGAGGCTCCCCCACTTTGCTGTGACAGTGGTCCAGCTTGTGCATGGCTAAACAAACAAGTTGACTTAATTTCTAATTTCATTTTCCTGCAGCTTTCTCCTAAAGTCTGGCCACGGCTCAAGGAGGATCCAAGGGAGCTGTCTTTGATCCCACACCTCCTAATTAAGCCAGATGTGGCCTTATCCTGTCTAGATACAGAAAGGTGAACACATTTTGCCAATAAATGAACATATATATAACAATATAACAATATTTTGTTAATGAGCAAATATATCTATATAACATCTAGT
This sequence comes from Rhabdornis inornatus, assembly GCA_013397075.1. Classification (NCBI taxonomy): domain Eukaryota; kingdom Metazoa; phylum Chordata; class Aves; order Passeriformes; family Rhabdornithidae; genus Rhabdornis; species Rhabdornis inornatus. The sequence continues at coordinate 18,180 of VWZS01001735.1, forward strand.
TGGAAAGTTCATCTAGAGGTCAGCTTTGGCTTGGGCCTGTTGTTCAGGCCTTGGTATTTCAGTGACCCAGATCACACGGGATCTAAATTCATTTGCACAAAGGGCAATGGAATTAATGCATAGACAAGATGATCTTTCTGAGATGAGAGCTGCAAATGAAAAATATTCCTGTTGTTTCGAGCTCATTTATGTGCAATATTTTATACTGCATAGTATGTCTTTAAAATAGATTTTTGAGTTATAAGTTGTGAATGAGCTGGCACAGATACCCACTTTAGTGATAACTTACAATGCTTCTGAAGTACTGCTAAGGTAAATTAGATATTGATTTCTGACAAAATTGAAGATTCGTCTCACTGCTGAATTTTGAACCTTACATATTAAATAAGAATTTGATAGCTGATACTAAAACTTACTGTTCTGCTTGATATATCCGGAGTCCTAAACTGAAAGATGCCACCACAAATGAACAAAAACAACAACACTTACAAATGCTCAGTCTAAAAACAAATGAACAAAAACAACAACACCAAACTGTTTTCCTAGTCAGCTCTGCTCTGCTGGAGCCTTGAGTGACAACTCTGAAGTGTTTCCTTTTTGCCAAATCATTTTCTTGGGGTGTCAGGTTATTTCTGCTCCAAGCAGTAAATTAATGGCAGCTGTGACTGGCACTGTCTGTGTTCACACAAACACAGGTGGATTCCTCAGTGGCTGACATTGTTCACTTGCTGCATGACTGTGACTGAGAGCAACGTACTGAATTCATTATTACTGGATATCTGCTATCTGCAAATCTCGTGTTAAACCAGGCTTGCTGATAAAGCAAGAGATATTTTGGAACCAAGAACTTCAAGGAAACAATTACTGACAGTTTAGCACGAATAATTTAAAAATTAAATACATTGCAAAAAATATATCTTTTTCTTCACCCTTTAGTATTTAACTTATCTTTTAACATCAAAGTTATAAACCCTGTGTCAAAATATGTGATGAGATTCTGCTGAAAGTCACTAGCAATGGTATAACAATACTAAAATTATTTATGTCAAGCTACATAAATGAGCTAGACCCTGGGTTCAAAGAGAAGATGAGGTTTTATGTAAATTAAAACAGATTTTTACTGGCCACTAATCAAGTGCTTACCTGTTTCCATTAAAACTACATTGAGTTTAATCAGTATGCCTTCTAATGCATACATTTTTCTCTAAATAAGGAGCGTATTTATCATGAATATTTAAATTGGATTTTAAGTCCATGAAAGTTTAATTTAAATAAAAAGTGAGGTGGTTTCCTCAGAGTTGAAAGTTAGCATACTCAGATCCTATTCAAAAGTTGTAAACAAATTTTCAAATTAATGGTCTCCAAAGATTTCTTAGCATTTGGGATTAAATGTCTTTAATTGCAAAAGGCTTAAATGTAACTACAGTTAATGGAATGCTATCTGTACATAAATATAAAGGTTTTGTTTCTTACAGCTAAAGAGAACTATTACTGAATAATTCAGAAATGGGCAGATTACAGACTATTTTAAATATAAAACATGTGGATATAACTGCACCTTATTCAAATCTCTGTGGAAAAAAAGGCCTGTGTATGTTGATTTCTATGAATATATATTGTATGTACACAAATAGAAGTGAAGCATTTCATGTTCTAAAGAGAAACCAGAATACAAGGAAGCAGGGAGTTGCCAAATTATGAACAAGCAAATACTTTTATGTTCTCTAGCAATTTAGAGCATCTCCTAATTTGTCCTGTCTTTTCACAGGAAGCGAGACAGATCACCAGCAGCTCAACTTCCTGTGAGTAGTTGATGCTTGATGACATTTGAAGTTAAGCCCTTAATAAAACCCTGGTTCTGTTGACATTGATTCGACACTTATCATGGACTGGAATAAAGCCTGACAGACACCCCTGTTATTCCAAAAACAGAGCTACATTTTCTTTGACCTTCAAGGCTTATCTCAGATACGCCAGCAGCAATGGAGCTGTATTGAAGGTGTAGTATTGCTCATGATGCTCTTTAAACAAGTCCAGAAGTCCACGTGAGAAAGGCTGTCAGCAGGCTGGCTATCACTGCTCGTCACTGTCACAGGGGTTTGGCAGTGCTGTTTAGTCACTGAGTTAGTTAAGTGTTGCTGAAAGATGAAGGGCTGGATACGAATGATGTAAATGTCCGTGAATGGATGCACTGTACTGTGATACTGGCTGTCACTCAGATTCACAGTGTAGAAAATGCTATTCCTTGCTGGAGGAGCTTGGTCTCAGCACTTTGAGGGGATTTCTGTTGTATAGAATGAATCCTAACAGACAAGACAAACTGCAAAGATATTACCTGAGGAAAAAGCAGCAAACATGGGCAGGGATAAATGTTGACAGAGGTCATTCACACTACATGCAAGTGAGATCTGGAAAGCCATGGAAATGAAGGCAGAATTCCTTGAGGCTTTAATATAACCAGGGTTTTGCTCTTGATTCCTAATCTGGACACTTGCTATTTCCAAGGTCTTGCATGTACTCTCCCCTGCTTTGCTTTTCAGCAGTTTTGGTTTGATAAACAGCCTTGACATTTTTTGTTAAACTGACTTCAAGTGATCAAGACTTGGCTTAATAAGGTATGGAATGTAGCCCCCTTTCTGTTGAAATGTTAGCTCTGTAAGATGTGTAACAATTGCCTTTATTCAGTAATTGTATTACCTCACATTTTGATAGGTAATTTCTCTCTAAAAGAATTTTACCTGTGAGTCATCACTGGCCAAAACTGAACAGATTTCCTCTGCTGGCAAGAATGATGGTCTAACAATCAGACAGGGAATGGCAACGGAGAGGTAGGAATGTTCTTGTATGCCTACTCTTGAATACAATCAAGTTGGTTTCCAACTTTTGACTTGTGTGTCTCCCACAAAAAGAAACAATAAACACAGGTTCATTACTTTTTACTTTAACAAGTAGTTCCCAAATATTAAGCATATTTTTAAGAAACTGAATCTCAGGTTTTGTCTCAATTTTTATTTTTGCTTTTTAAAACAAACAAACAAACCAGAAACTACTGTGGAATATAGCCCTTGTGTGTCAGAGAACCCTAGCAAGTTAAAAGGCAGAGAAGAGGAATAGATCCAAAACTATTTTTAATCTGGAGAAAAGGAACATTAGATTTCATAAAATGCTTCTTCTAAACGTTCCTTCCCCATCCCAGTGATCATAGTTTTGTTTTTCTTGGTGACTGCCTTGCTGGAGTTGTGAGGTACCTAATGCAGTCATAACTTGCCATCTCGTGGCATGTTTGTGCATTACCACGGTTAAAATTCTTCCAATCAATTAAGGATTTTTACATTCAAGAAAGTGTAGATCAGCGTGTGTAGGACCTCATAAAGGCATCTAGCCTAGCCTCTCATTAGATAGTTAAAAACCTCGGGGAGCAGGTATCCATTGTCGATTTATCAATCACGGCATTCTTAATTAGGCTCAAATGATGCATAAATTATGCACGGATGAGCCTGGCGGGTCCCCCCCAACTTCAGCGGCCGGTGCTGCCCCCGGGGCTCGGCTGGTGGGGAACGGACACACGGACTGACGGACTCACGGACTAAGAACGGACACACGGACAAACGCACTAAGGGCACACGGACTAAGAACGGGCACAGGGACTGACGGACACACGGACTAAGAACAGACACATGGACTGACGGACACACGGACTAAGAACAGACGCACAGACTGACAGACACATGGACTAACAACAGACACACGGACTAACAACGGACAACTGGACTAATGGGCACACGGATGGACGGACACACGGACTAACAACGGACACACGGACTAACAGACACACGGACCAACGGACAAACGGCCCCGGCGCTACGGCAGGAGGGCGGAGGCGGCAGCGGCGACTCTATGGCCGCGCTCCCTGTCACCCTTGCCGTTCCTCCTCCTGTCCCTCTGCCTGGGTCCCTCTCCCTCTCGCGGTCTCTCGCTCCACCCGCCGCTCCCTCCCCGCCCCGGGCCCGGCTCTGGCCGTTCTGGCTGCCGCGCTGCTGGGCGGGTATCAGGGGAGCTGATGACATCTGGAGCTGACCCACTGTCCCTGGGCTCGGCCTGGCTCGCCGCGGCTCCAGGGGGGACACACGCACTGCGGACACTCCGCGCCTCCCGCGGTCCCGGGCCCGAGCTCCGCCGCTCGGCAGCCCGGCCACCGGCACCCGATGGAGAAGCCGGGCCCGGGGCGGTCGGGGACCCTCCCTGGAGGCCGGCCGAGCGCTGACAGACGCGTCCCGCCCGCAGGGAAGGCGAAAGCCGCCCCGCAGGAGCAGTACGGGGTGGGGCTCCCCAATGGGGAGCGGCTGCTTCGGCAGCACCTCCTCAGGAACTCTCAGTGAGTGGTGCGGCCGGAGGGAGGAGGACAGAGGAGGACGAGGCGGGCGGCGAGCTCACACCGCTCCTTCTCTTGGCTCCCAGGTGGCCACCAAATGTGTGTCCTTGGATCACATCTCCCTGCCAACAGCCTCCAGCACCCACCCTGTGTCAGGATGGGCCCGGGCTGCTGGGAGCCAGCACGACAGAAACCCCCTTGCGGCCAGCAGAGCCAGGGGGACGCAGAACCCCGCAAAGGACGATTTGGTCCGCAGGGACTAAGCGGCCCGAGCTCCGCCCCCGCCCTTGTTTGACCCGCCTTATGATTCACGTTTTTGGCCGAAGTGGGAGGGGATAAAGGCATGCGTTTTCCCTTGCATGGAACAGTTGGGCCTTCTGCGGGCCCCTTCTGCCCTCTTCCAGCACCAGGGGCATTTTTCACCATCCAAAGTTTGTAAACAAGAGTCGGATGAACTCAAGGAGGCTACAAGGGCCTCCTTCCAGCATGGCTCTGCAGATGCTGAGGCTGCTCTGGGCTCTGCCAGGGCTCAGCTGGGGCTCAGCTCTGGGCACGGTTGGGCCCACTCTCCCCTCACATTGCTCTGGTCAGCTGAATCACAGGGTGATAAGGAAGGGATACTTCAAAGGAGTTGAGGTTTAACGGAGTTTTTATTCAAAAAACAAGAGTAAAAAACTAGTTGTCCTAGGTAGCATAACAAACTAGCTGTCATAACTACCATAACTAGTTCTCTTAGCTAGCATAAAAAACTAGCTGTCCTAACTAGCGTAACAAACTGGCTGTGCTAACTAGCATAACAACCTAGTTGTCCTAGTTAGCATAAAAAACTAGCTGTCCTAACTAGCGTAACAAACTGGCTGTGCTAACTAGCATAACAACCTAGTTGTCCTAGTTAGCATAAAAAACTAGCTGTCCTAACTAGCGTAACAAACTGGCTGTGCTAACTAGCATAACAACCTAGTTGTCCTAGTTAGCATAAAAAACTAGCTGTCCTACCATAACAAACTGTTTTAGCTAGCAGAACAAACTAGCTGTCCTAAGCAGGATAACAAAAAGCTGTCTTCTAGTGCTGCGTCTCTGCCACTCCTTCAACTGCTTTACTGCAGTGATCAGAGCTGTCAGGCTGGAGAGAGGCTTGGCTGATGTAAAAATGGATGCTGCCCGAAGAATAAAAACTAAAGAAATGGAAATATTACTTTCCAAACTCAAGCTCCTTACAGGCCCTGTTTCAATAGGACAAGGGAGAGTGGTTTTAAACTCAAAGGAGGATCAGCAGACTCAGATAAGACGTAAGGAAAAATTCTTTTACAAGGAGTGTGGGCTTACATTGACAGAAGCTGCCCAGAGATGTGGAAGGTGCCTCACCCCTGCAATCACTCAAGGTCAGGCCAGGCAGGGTTGTGAGCAACGTGATCTGCTTGAACATGGCCCTGCTCATTGTGGGGTACCTGGTCCAGATGACCTCAAAAGGCCCCTGCCAACCCAAACCAGTCTAGGATTCTTCTTGCTCTCCATTTGAAAAGCACCAAGACTGCAGATTACAAGACAAGTTCCCAACAACAAAACCCCTCCCTTGTGCTGCTGTTTGCCCTGCACTCACCTGCAGCAGCTCCTGGGCAGAGCAGCGCTGCTCCTCGCCTGGCTCCAGGCTGCACTGAGGAAGTCCTGCAGCAGAGCCCACAGCACCTGGGCCCACAGCTGCAGTGCCCATCCTGCCCAATCAGAGCCTGGAGAAAAGTCAACACAGCACTGCACCAGTTCCCTTCACACCCACAGGTGCTCACAGCAACCCAGGTTCTGAGCCCCAGGCTCCAGGGGCAGTGGCCTCCCGGGCAGAGATTCTGCTCAGAAATCATTTTTCTGTACCAACAATACACCCAAACCCTAATGCAGCCACAGCTGCATCCAAATGATCTTGCCCTGACAGCCAATTTCAGTGAGTCCTCTGGGAATTCCCTTCCACGTGCACAAACATCCAGTGGCTCATCCCAGTGCAGAGCCACCCTAGGTACACAGGCCTATGCAAACACTTGGACATCTGCCTCCTACCATGTTCTCCTTCCACCCACTGCTGGGTCACTGTCCCACCAAAGTACCAGATGTCTACCTTGGGGCCATAAGGAGAACCACTCACAATTTCTTGGGCCATCTGGTGAGCAGTGGAGCACCATGGAGCTCCGTTGATCCTGCTCAGGGGTCAGCTGAGTGCAGAAACCAAAATCAGCTGAGGACAAAAACAAACACTATCAGAACTAGCTGGAATTAAAAACCCAAGAAAAATAATTCTCAGCTCTAAGTCTGAGAATGCTCTACTGAATCCAGGTGCAAAAATCCTCAGGCCTATAGCCAAGGAAATATGCAACTGGCCACGTAAAGATATTATCAGTTTTCAGGCAGTGGCTTTTATTTATTCACTTAAAGCTTTAGATTCCAACACACTCCCCTCTGGAAGGGACATACACAATGCAAAGTCCTTCTTGAGACCCTGCTCCTCTGCAGACCTCTGCACACTGCAGCTGCTCTCAGCTGGCAGCAGGGTCTGGGCACTCCCACCAGCACCAGTTTTGGGGAACTGGCTGTCACTGGGAAGCAGCGCCACACCTACATCCCAGAACACTGTGCCTAACCAAGGATACCTACCCTTGACAGTGGTCAGAGCACTTGACAGTGCTGTTCATTCCCAGAAGGATGCTGGAGCTTTTCAGATCTCTGTGGATCACCTGGTTCAAATGAAGGAAATCCAGGGCTTGCAGACACTGATAGACAACAAGAAACACAAGGGTAAAAATTAACGACCTCAATATACAACAGAAGAAAGGAGAGTTTACAATTATGCCACCAGCAACTTTACTTTGACCAGCAGGAGTGCAGTGCAGACAAGCTCCAGGCAAAGGGTTCAAGGCAAAGTTGAGAACAGCAAATAAAATCAAAAGAGAGAGAGATGAAGTACAACAACAGTATGGAGGAGTACTAGAAGAGAGCAGAAGTGCAGGGATACTGACAGGCGGTTCATTTAACATTCATGTTCATATGCCCTCTCTCTTTTCCAGGGCATAAAAACAACACAGAAACAAAGCTCTGAGCATGAAGTCACTCCGGTTCTCACCATCTCTTTCGAAGGACCATCATGTCCAAGCCATGGACAGCAATTCTGGTCCTGTGAAAATAGAGCAAAACAGCTGGAAGGAATTTGGTCATTATTTCAAGTGCCACTGCTGCTGTTTGGAAATGCGTAACAGAGCGAACATGCAGCATACATTACTAACATGATCACCGTCAAGGGCTGTCACTGACACCAGACCTAAACACAACTGCAGGGTTTAGGAGAGAGTTTTGCTCTTGACTTCCCATTTATCTCGCTCTCTCTGTGAATTTGCTGCAGGAGGACTAAAACCCAAAACTGATCCCAAGCAAGATCTCTCCTTATTTAGATCTTGCAATATCCTTGGAAGATGAAATGCAAGATGGAAAAAATGCTAAACAGTGTTACTCTCCTAACCTGGGACTAAGATAAATTGGGCCTCAATAACGGTAGTCTCCACCGGGTGATGTATTAACATTTCTAGAGATTAAGACCACACCATCTTGTCCTACTCTGAAAGATATCACCGCCCTCCAGCAAAACACCTGGCCCTTGCTTGTATAGAAGTCACTGACTTGAACTTACCCTTGGCCAACTGGCTCAGCTTCAGGGTGTTTTCTTGGCAGGCTCCCTCATGCTAAGTGTTCCCTGAAAGAACCAACAGGAAAGGCAGTCACTCCAAGATGGAGATCCCGCCTTCCACAGAGCCAAAATGCAGCCCCACTCTCTGGGGCTCTGAGCCCCTTGTACTCAGGTGGGCAAGAGCAATAAACTACGCTGTGACATTCAGCTGCAGAGGAACACTGAGTACAGCTGATGCTCAGACACACACACCACACCCTGCTCTGGCAGACAAGACAGAGAGCAGACATACTCAGCTGCATCAGGCACCTCTCTCCTCTCCCCTTTGGCTGCAGAGCTGTGCTGCTGTCAGAATGCTCAGCCCACGAAGCCTCCACAGAGGGAGGTTTACTGTCCTCTTCCCAAACACTGGGACACTCATGGTGCTCTTCCCACGCAAAGAGATGTAGTCCCTCCTCTTCCTACATAACATGATGTTCGCCCTCTTCTTCCCACGCCACTGGATGCTCCCCATCCTGGTCCCACGCCACTGGATGTTTGCCCTGCTCTTCCCACACTGCGAGATCTTTGCTGTCCTTCTTCCTGCGCCGCAGGATGTTCCCACTCCTCATCCCACATCCACCATCGTGGATCCACACTGCTGGAGCTTTGCCGTCATGTTCCAGAAAGATGGGAAATTCACTTCAAGAACCACGGGAAGTTCACCGTCCTCTCCTAGAACAGAGGGAAGTTCACTTTGTTCCTCCTCTCCAGCCTTTGTGTCTTTCTCCTCTTTAGCCTCCTCTTTGGAGACAGACAGAGCTAGAGGAGACTGTGATGCAGTTTCTGTGCTTTGTGGACATACAGTAGCATGAGAGACAGGAAGCCGTATCACATTTATGGCCTTATTTATGCTCAGCTGCACTAAGGAGAAATAGCATTCTGGGGTGCTCAAACTAACAGTCGGCTAAAGTAGACATTTCCACTTATGGTTGTGAATTAGATACTCCACCATGGCTAAAACCAGCATGCAATCTTCTTTATGCAAAATCATTCCTGCAGCTGTCTAAAAGCTCTTAAATAGAAAAGGAGAAAACAGCCAGGGGTCCCTTAGCTTCTGCTGCTGCAAAGACACTGACAGGAACTTTCTGTCAGCCCACCAGGCTGGCAGTCGACTGCAATACACCAAAAGTTCCTTTCCACTCACCGAAGGAGGAGCTTCTCGGTAGCCATGGGTGAGGTGCCCTGCAACGAGAGAGGGAAAATTAACCAGATGCTGTCAGGAAAATAAACTGCTGGAAAATACCATGCAACAAGGCAAACCCGAGAGAGAGCGTTCTGCTTTCACAATATCCCCCCTGGAGTCCTCTCATCGAAACCGCCGCTGCACACACTGGGACAGCGACCACTCCCCCCCGAACACTCGGACCATCGAGGCCCGCGGTGAGCTCGGACACGCACAGTCCTGTGCGCCCGCACACACAAAC
>VWZS01001737.1:0-10353 GCA_013397075.1 Rhabdornis inornatus
GGGACTGCAAATAGTTTGACTGAATGCTGTAGAAAAAAAAACAGCAATTCACTGCATCAAATACATCTTCATTTTAATTTCTTTAAAACTACTGTTGTCTCATTGTAAGAATGAATTAATTTTATTTTTCATTTCAGAACACTAGGTATTTTTATGAAGGTTTTTTTTTTTTCACTAGCTTTTCTCTCATTTGAAATGCTGCTACTATTTAGTAAGTACTATTAATCAGTGCTAATATACAACAACAAAAGGTGTTAAATTAAAATTGGGAAATAACTCCTTCCTTTTTTTTTTTATATTCTCATGAACAAGAACACAAACATAGTTTTTTAAATTCTAAAGAATAACTGGAAATTCTGAATACCATACTTCTGTATGTGAAATAAAGAAAAAATATTTTTTCTTCTCAGTGTTGTAAGTTATATTTTTCACTGTCACTTTTTCCCTTCTATGCCCATGAGCATACATTTTTATATATTAGTAGAAATATAATGAAAACAACCCACTCCCCTCCTATACAGAACTAGTTGACCTGGCCAAGGAGTTGTTCTGCTGCCCAGGCAGGTTGCTTATAGAAATGTATCAAGAAAAATATCAGAAGAATGAATACTTCTGTGGATTTCAATCTAAACTCTTAAATATATTTGTATATTAGATGAATTTATGGATGGCAAAATATATGGGTCTTTTGTTCATTGAACTGTAATCTTGTTTATTTTGGAAGATCTTTCAGTCACAGCTAAATTACAAATTGAAGTTACAACTTAGAGTGAGCTGCTCTTGTTAAAAAAAAAAACCTGTTTAGTTATGCAATGTGAAAAAAAAAAAGTTTCCTACTTTCCCATTCCTTATTTTATTCAGCTTAATTTGCAATTCAGTTTAGTAGCAATAAGAATATAGCTGAAAATGAGCTTTGTAGCAATCCAAGTACTTATGCCTAATCCAGTCTTCCCTGCACTTTCCTCTTTTTTGGAGAAAAATGCCAATTTTTTGAGAATTGTCTGTTTCCTGGAATAGAATACATCTGTCACCTGTAATCATGCCAAAGTACCTTAATAGCTATCTTGCTCAAATTACTCATTTCCAGCATGACATGAAAAATCTGGTTGCTATCTGTATGCAGAGCGCTGTGCTTTTGTCAGGCCAGCCATAACTGACATGCAGGTTGTCCTCATCATTGTTCACATGCTCACGAGCCACTGAATGAAATTTCTTTACTTGTGGGGAATTCTCTCTTCTTGCACTGTGCTCATGACACAAAACAGAAAGAAAAATCTGAATGTTTAGCTGTCACTACTCTTAGACTGATCTTAATTTAATATCTAAACAATACAAAATCCAGTTTACAGCACTTTAAAGCAGTAATCAAGTATACTTCTTACATTATGCAGTGTTATTCTACTTACAGCTGAACTTATCTTCCTGTTTTATATTATAGTGGAAATAGGAATATTATCTAAATTTTAGGAAGGCTATTTCCACATAAAATGCACTGAAAAATAGATAAAGAAACAAACAAAGGCAACATAAACTGCAAAATATTAACATTTTTTAAAAAATCATAATTTTTAAGAGAACAAATGTACCTTTGTGGCTTTTGAACAAAAAAAAAGTAAAAAAGGTAAATTTTTATGTTTGTACTTTTTGAACAGGAAAAAAAAGTCTATCTTTGAGGATAATAGTTATTTAATAATATTTATTGACATAACAGGATCTAAAGATATTGTAGAAAATAGCAAAACATTATTAAAATGTTGTAATATACACACACGTCCTGGAATTTAATCTGTAACAATAATGTGCCATGTATGTGAGGTTTATTTAAAAATTCCTACAAGGAAACACTGTACCCCTTGATTTAGTAGTTTCCCACCACCACCACCCTGAGGTTATCTCTCTTTTTCTGTCTTGGGGAATACCATTCGGCACTTTGGACAGAGTGCCTGTTACTAGATTTCCTTTCCCAAAGAACTTGATTAATTTAATTTGTGATTAGGCACCCAATAAATGATGTTTGCCTTCTTAGCCCAAGATATTGGGGAAAAAAAGGATCAATGAAATCCTTTGACCCAAGTGACCAGGCACTAAGATGTGCTTACACATCTAGAACGTGTAATGTATTTAAGAAATTTCTCAAAAATGGTAGCTCTTTTCTGCCAAATGTTTATGTTTCTATATCAGAGATAGAGGCAGATGTTACACCTTTTCACTCATGCAAGCTGTTCACCCAGGTTTGCTAGTGAGATTTATTGAACATATTCTTGTCATTTATTTCATGCTTATCCAGAGTAGGGGGAATAAATTCTAAATCTAAGTAGGCCAGGTAATATGATTACAAAGGAACTGCATATGTAGAGGAGCTTATTTTCAGCTGCAGGGGAAAGTTTGAACTGCAAGCTGTATATTGTGGATGTGTGAGTGCAGAGATGAAAGGTGGCCTCAGCAAGAGCAGACTGAGGACAGGGATAATCATTCCAGGGATGCTCCAGTGGCCATGTATGACCAGATTTGGGATCCCCAGGCCAGAGCAGTGCCAAAAAGGTAGGAAGTATCTGTAACAGGTCTTTGAGGCTGGGGCACCAGATATACCCGGAGAGGTTGAAGGAGATGAGTTTGTTTAGACTGGAGATGACACAGGAAGGGATATTACTGTTGACTTCCAGAAATATTAAAAGAAAGATGGAGCCAAACATTTCTCTCAGGTACACACAAAAGGGAGAGAAACAATGGATGCAGAAGAAATTCTAAGTGTCTGTAAGGATAAGAAAAAATTGTAATGGGAGTGGTTAGAACAGAGTGATGGTAAGAATTTAATTATTGGAAAATATTAATGGTTAAGGATCTTCAAGGCCTTGATTTTGATGTAATTCTGAATTTAGTCGTGTATAAGAATCTGCGGAGGTCCTTTCCAGCTAAAAGTTCTGCATTTTCTGTAATGCCAATGCTAGCATTTTTTTATCTTAGGTTTCATTTCTTCAGCGTTTTCCTGCTAAGAGTGCTAAGAGCTGCTAAGAGTGATGACATAAATTTCTCTGTTCATTATTGTTTAGTGCAAGGCAAGTCTTAGACTTTGTGATGAATATAATGTGTTATATCTGTTTGCTCACATTCTATACTATCATTGTTAAAAACCTGATGACTGAGGGCCGTGGGAATGCTGGAGAGAACATGAGACTATGTCTGCCTTCGGCAATGAATGAGCAAGCTCAGCAGTTTCCAGATTTTATGGAAGGGTAGGAAGACCTGTAAACAAGTATATTCGAAGAACAGACTGCTTATAGCACAACCAATGTTTATGATAGCAGAGTCTATAGGAATTGGGGAGTTACTGAGTTGACAAAAACTCTGTGTGAATGTAAATCCCAATATGGAAGGACACAGTGTACATGGAAATTATTTTTGTAAGTTCCTTTTGTCTCTATTCTGTCTTATCTAATCACTTTGAGTGGCCCCTGTTTCAAAATATATACAGTATTCTAGTTTGCTTTCTGATAAAACATGGCTTTTTCAGCTCAGAAAGATCCTTTAGGTTTTCTTTGGGGAGCTCAGTTTAAGGAGAATATTCAGGGAGGCCTATCTTGTGCCTTGTCTTAATCCTTAACATTACTGAAAAAAATTAAGACCAAAAGTAATCACACAACTGTCAAGACTATAGCAGGACTTTTATTTCTGCTATTATAGAACTGGCCATTTGAAAGCCTTTTTTCAAAATCTTTTCTCCAAATAGATTGCCCAGAACTCATTCCAACATAGAATGGAAAAGAAACCTGAAAAAGTAACTGTAGAGAAGGAAATTGATTCATATTAAACACACAAGTGGCAAAACCACTGAAAATATTTGTCCATTTAGGTCCCAAAACTGGAATACATCTGTCAACTAGTCCCAGATGTTACCTTCTACTGATCTAGGTTATTCATTCCAAAAGGGTAAAGATTAATTTTTAACCAGTTTTCTCCACAGGACAAAATTGCATTAACTAAATTTAATGCTTAAATAAGATGAATTCTAATTTTCCAACACGAAGATTTCCAGTTTTGTCCTATAAAATTGTATAAGCACTAAGCAAACACAGATTTTAACTTTTTACTTCAAACTTGGGAAGCAGTGTGCCATAAAATTTTTAACACAATGAATTTAAGAAATGCATCCCCTCACTTTTTCAAGCAAGTCCATTTTGTTTGAACTGAAGATTTAAAAAAGGAAAGAAAATGTTTAAATAAGGCAATTTAGCTGTTAATCTCTTAGCAGCGAAAACTACAGTATGAAACAGCTGTTAGGTGGGACTACAACAGTAAACTGTATTTTTTCAAGAATTTCAGATTAAAATTGAAATACTCGTGGCTTTTTCTATTCTTTTTCTGCATGTACTGTTGAGTAGTGAAGTCCTTTGAAATAACTTTACAAGTAAGAAAAAACACTAGAGGATGGTATTGAATCCATGATAATATTTCTTCAGTGAGGTCCACTGAAAGTAAAGCATTGTCATATTGTCTAATTAATCTGATCATTCTGCTTTGTATTTTGAGGTTGTATCTCCTTGGCAGCATGAGGACAAATACAAAATCTGACTTTATTTAACTATAAAAACTATACCAAATATATGACTGACCTATACCACTACAGACTTCAACACAGGTCAATCTCATTAATAAAACCTCAAGACTCCTAGTAAACACATGCAGTCTGAACTGAAGCTTCCTCTACTTTACTTTTTTGCAATATGGTAATCCATATTAAATGTACAATAACATAAAACATGTTTGACCATCCTATGACCAAAGATTAACTCTCAAATTCTACTTGGAAATTGAAATACAAAGGAATAAAAAAATCTGCCTATAATTTTCTGCAGTAGGAAAATTTTTAACCCTGATCCTTTTGTATGTTTGAAAATTGGAATCCGTACTGTCCTTTGCTTTTTTGCAAGCCACACTCTGTTCCACTGTTTCTAATAGCTCAGCTGCATGTAATAGTACTACAGTCTAATTTCATGTCGCTTACTTTACAAATAAAGGACAAGTTACTAATGAAATATGGTTCCCTAACACAAAGTCAGACCTTTAATTTACATTGAACCATTTTCTCAGCTACAAAATTGTTTATACTATGCAATGATATATCTCACCATGGTAAATATTTACAATATTTGAGTAAATGTTTGAAGGGAGTTTGCCAAATCAAGTAGCTCTATAAATTCAAAAATCATTCAAACAGTTTTCAGCTTACAAAGCACATTTATAAATATATGTATGCATGTGCACGTGTGTTTTACCTTGTTTTTCTTCCACTACTTTAATGCCAACTTTATCCATTAGAGTACTGTATAAACACCCCACTGTCACAATCATTCTTAGTTCATCACTACTTCATGTAACTGTGTGCCTTCTAGAACTGAATTCTATCTCAGTTAACCTTTTTAAATTGTTTTTTCCAAAAAAAAGAGAGAAAAAACAAACCAAAATGGAAATATGTTAGTATAAGGGAGTTAATTTATTAGGGTTTTAAAGAAAATCTTTTCTTGGCTTTTTCTGAACTTTAGAATTTTTGAATTTACATTTGTAATACGCTTATTACACTGGGGTGTTTTGCTTGTGTGTGTGAATGAATATAAATTGCTTAAGACTGAAAAAATATACAAACTAATTATTCCCTCTTTTCCTTCTCAGCTCTCCCGTGTGCTTCATTGATCAACCCAAAGCATGGACCCAGTAAAGATGTGAGGTGACTGAAATTTGTATCTGGTAGGAGGTGGGAACCACCGCATACAGAAAAGGACATTTTTTTCTTTCCCCACAGGAAAAAGGCTTCAGAGGCTAATAATTGTTGTACAGCATTTGAATTCTAGATTTCCTTCTACAATTTAACACTTACTGAAGTGTTTTCTCTTGACCTAGGTTCTTTTGGATTGGGGAAAGAACCTTCAGTTAGCTTTAGGTTACTTCTGTTTGCCTCATTTTGGTTGTGGATTTGTTTATTTTCTGTATCCTAACTCCTTTTGATATTTCTGACTGACTCCTATGGTATTTTTGTCAGTTTTGTATGTAATACTTCGATTTCTGATTTTAATTTTGGCATCTGGAATCCCTTATGCTGTCATTATTACAGACAGCGAAAATCACATTAGATAAACGTAATTTCTTGACTCAGATTCAGTCCTGATTAATCAGCTTTCCTAGCTTTCCAAGTATTCCTGCAAATCTACCTCTAATCTGCTCTGTTGCTGTTTTCTTTTTTTTTTTTTAATCTCATTCAAATTTTCATGTCTTCCAAACTTAAATGAATATTTTCTTATTGCTCATCTCTAGTTCTCCCCCTTCCTCCTGCCAATGCTAGATATTTTTCTGCCAGTTTGATTTTTCATATAGGCTTTCTGTTTCTTTGACTGTAGTAACTCTTCTTTTTTTCATTTCTATACATGATTGATGTTTTCCTGTTCCCCCAGCTTTCTGGAAGGCCTTTGTCCTAGACTTTTTCTGAACTAGCCTCTTAACCTAAACTTTTATTTTTTATCACAAATCTCTGCTCCTACCTTTTTGTCTTCATCTGTTCTATGATACAGGCTCCTCAGATGTCTGGAAAATCAGTGGACAATTTCATTGTGTTGTTAACTGTGTAGTTATTGACAGCAGTTTCATGTGTCAAGTTCAAGCTTTGCTTCCCATTAACTGTTCCTTTGCTTGCAGGTTATATTTCAGTCATATGAAAAAAACATTTTAAAAATTCTATGCAGGAATTTTTATGTTTTTTTTACTACATTGCCCTTTTCCAGGCTTTTTGCTATTTCTGGTGTTGTTGTAGCTTTGACATCATTATGTTTGCTGGAAAGGACAATAATTTTGGAACTTCTGAAGCAGTTGTGCTATTATGAAGTCTGCTTTAGCCATTTAATTCTAATATACACCACATTACACATCAGTTGTTCCACAATTAACTAGTGATATACTGCTTATGTTTCAAGGGAGTATAGGAAAGGTAGACTAAGAATGAAGTTTAAACTCGAAGCACTACAAAAGAAGGTATCTTTTTCCCTAAAATAGCATTAACTTTTATTGCCAGTTGTAAATGTTTGAAAACTGATTGTATATATATTTTAAATGCAAATTAATTATTCACAGGTGATCAGAGAAACTTTCTGCAGGTCTGGCATTTCCTCTATTAAAGTGTATACAAACGATAGTTGTGAAAGGAAAGCTTCACTATTCATGCATCTTATCATGTCCTTTATCTATTGTATCCACTTAAGAAAGAGACACTGCAGAACACATTTAATGATTGTGTTCAATGTTCATTTATGGACAGAAGAGTAAAGAATGATTTTAAAGTTGAGATGTGAAAAGTGAAAAAGCAATCTCTAAAACCAAAATAATATTTGGACCTTGAAATCTATGTGAAGCATACCAAAATGTTAAAAAAAAGATGATGGAGAATCAATTAAGTGATCCTCAAATGGGAATAAAGAATATTTTCTTCTACAAAAGGCAAATAAAATAATAATTGTTTTTCTTTGATAAAGAGAGAAAAGATGTGATAAAAAATAGTATGAGAAACACATACTATTCAATCGAATTGAAGAAATAAGTAGGGATTACTGTTTCCCCTCTTTCATATCACATTTGAAGCATTCAAAAGCCAATAATAGTAAAAAAAAAATTTATTTACTGTCAGTAAACTGCTTAAAGTTTGAACTTCCCTGACAGAAATGTACTTCATTAAGAAAAAGGAATTCTGTAGGAATAAATTGATTTTAGCTAAATGTGAATAGAAATAAGGAGTGGAATGGAAATTCCAGTAAATTGAGATGTAGAATACAAACCAATTTCCTAAGCCTTAAGAAGAATGCCTCTGCTCACATGGTTTGTTCAGCCTGGAGAAGAGGAGACTGAGGGGAGACCTCATTGCAGTTACAACTTCCTCATGAAGGGAAGAGGAGGGACAGACACTGATCTCTCTGTGGTGATAATGATCCTGTCAGTGATCAAACCTGAGGCCATGTCTTGAAGCTGTGTCATGGGAGTTTTAGGTTGGGTATTAGGAAAAGGTTCTAAAATGGTTGGGCACTGGAATGGGCTTTCCAGGGAAGTGGTTCCACCACCTAATCTGTCAGAAGTGAAGTATTTAGACAATTATCTCAGGCACATGGTATTACTTATGGGGCTGTCCTAAGCAAGGCCAGGAGGTGGACTGCAATGATCCTTGTAGATCCTTTCCAGCTCTGGATAGTCTATATTTTGATGTTAGAGACCACATTCAGCTAATTAATTTAAAGTGTTTACCATAAATTTGCTCCAGGTTTAAATTTTAACTCCAGGTTATATGTGATTATTTCAACTCCATTGTCAATGCTGGAAGTGTTGTCAGCTGCTCACATTTAGATGTTGGCATTTCAGATGTTTAAACACAGGTGTATAATTCAAGAGTTGATTCCCACTGCCTTTGATTTAGCCTTGTCATTCCTTTAACTACCAAACAGATCGTTTGAACAGTACTTGGAAGATTTGTCTAGTAGGTCTTGAGTAACATCCACAAATTACTGAGAAGTCAATTTATGAGATATCAGAACTCTATGAGGTCCCAGGAATCTCAGGTGCCAGGTTCTTCAGCTCCTTAACTGCCTCCTGATCAGAGGCACTTTTGATTCTCCAGACCAAGGATTTCCAGGATTTTTCAACTGGCATATTAGGTTCCTAGTCCTACTTGCTACGGAAGCCTTATGAAGACAAGCCTCTTAACATGGTGTGTAAACATTAAAGAAAATATAATTCAGAAAGTTTTCCATCTGCCATGCTTAAGAATTGTTTCCTTTGTTTTGATTGTCATTCTTTTTGTGGGGCTGAAGATAAATTGTCCACCATTTCAGAACTTAAGCTTCTCAGTAGCTTCATTGTTCAGAGGATTCTCCACCATGCATTTATTGACGGCTTATATTAAACTGAAAATGTCAATGTAATAATATGGTCCTAACCTGTACACCACTGGATATTTATGGCATCTTGTGTTCTGATATTAGGTAAGATCTTCTAAAACAATATTTGATCTACTATTTGTTGCATAGGTTAATTTTGTGAGCTCTTTTAGTGTGTAAGAAAAGCAAAATCAATAACTTCATACTCCCAATTCGATGCTTATTATATAAAATTAGATTTGGTATACTTATATAGATTTAGTTCCTCAGAGGCCAATGCATTGAACCTGAAAGAGTAATAATAAAGCAGTCTTTAGACTTTTTATCTAGACAAAATAACTTTTCATGTATTAAAAACTGAAAAAAGTTGAAAATGTACTATAGAATTTGGATCTTAACAAATGCATTGAAAATGGTTAATTTGGTCTAGAATATCCAAAAGTAACTAGAATTTGCTATTCTTGTTAAGTACTTATGGGGGAAACTTTAATAAAAAAATCCCTTTCCAAATACCAATCTTGGTAACAAGCAAGATGCCCATGAGCTGAATATCTCATATTAATGTCTTGTAAAAAATACTGTGTGTAATTTATTAACACCACAATGAAGAATGACATCAGTGTCAGCATATTTCGCCATATTCTATTCTGGTGTATGGAGTTCATTCACTCATCATTGTTTGATAAGAACACAGAGAAACAATATTTCTCGCTGGAGACTTAACAGCCACTTCAATTGCATTCAATAGATATACAATAATATTGATGACAGAAAAAGAAAAGCTATAGTTTTTTTTTTAATTATTTTTTTTATTACTCAGTAATAAAGGAAACATACTTTCAGCACAAAGTCCGTGAAGCTTATCCAAGATCTAATCTAGCTCTACCATAATTATGTTGATTTCAGAGATCTCAGTGTATAAATACCTGTGAAACACTGCCATCATTCATTGTTTCCTCATTCAAGTTTTCAGACAGAGATAAATATATTTTTACAATACTGAAAAACATCTGTTTTGCCCTGATTAAGGTACTCAGATTGAAAAAAAAGCAAAAAAGAGAATAAATGAATATTACTGCAAGAAGATTCTCTAAACATAACAGATTTCTGATATGTAAAGTACAACTAGATATAAACAAAAAAGATGGAATTCTAATTCCTCTGAAGTTATTAATCGTTAAACACTTAGACAGTGTATGAAGTTTAACTTTTGTTCTCTTATTCTAATGCATTCAATTTTCACTTCTTCAATATTGTTGTACCAAACCCAATAAACAACTGAATTGAACCACGTAAAATTAGTCCACTCTTCCTCTCCTCTAGGATGTTTTGTAGGTTAATACTTTTCATTTGCCCATGCACTCTAACTTTGGAATAAGTTAGTAAATCTTGCAATGTCTACCAGCTAGCAGATTTGTGTTAGACTATAATGCACTTTTTTTTTTTTTTT
>VWZS01001737.1:10375-28092 GCA_013397075.1 Rhabdornis inornatus
AGCTCAACAGGTTTATGTTCAGTTTTTATCTGTGTTTTTGTTTGTTTTGGTTGGGCTTTTTTGTGTGTTGCGTTTTTTAGGGTTTCTTTGGGGAAGGTGGGGGCCTGTTTTTGTCTTCCTTTGTCTAAATGTAGTTTAAACTTTTGAGGCACACAGTATTAACTATTATTGCAATTCTGCTGCCTTATGAATCCCTGAAGTTATCTTTGAATCCTACTTTCCATACGCCTTCCCCCATAAAGGAATGTTTTTTCTTCTTTACCTTGATCCATACAGAAAATTGCTCCTTAGAGATGCTGTTTCAAGAATTGACAAGATTAGCTGAAAATGTCATAGATTTTTAAAATTTCTCTGTGTGCGTCATGAGATAATTTTCTCCAGATATCACTCTCAGAGGCTGTGAAGGATTGCTCCTTCTTTGTTTCCTTAAAAATAATGTAATTCTTAGTATAATATCTATATTTTATCACTTATATGTACCTAAATTTATATATCTATATTATGGAAAGCCATGTTTATCTTTGTAAAAGGTCACAGAAAAAAAACCAACAAAAAAACAAAAATCCAAACACCAAAAAATGCACAAAAACCTAAAAAAATCAAAACAAAACCAATCAAGAAAAATAAAAAACAACAACAACAACAACAAAACAAACAAAACAAACAAACAAAAAACCCCACAAGATGAATCCCTGATGTCCTGTATTCATTGGACTCTCTTTTTCTCTGCTCTAGATTCTTTACAAATTAAGCCCAGGCATGGTTCTGTGTGCACATCACTGCATGCCGCTGCGCAAAATCCTACTATAGATTAAACTATTTAAGTTGGGGGCTTTTTCCATCTCTTTTTCATGCATCTTTCACAAATAGTTTTGCTGTCAACGAGGGTAAATAACAGAAGATACTCCAGATGGAATTCTGGGATTCTAAAGACTGTGACACTTCCCTGTTTTCTTTTTAAGGTTAAGAATATATGCAAATGCCACTGTGTTAAAAGGTCAAAGTCCTGGAGAGATACTTATCATTAGAATAAACAGGCACATCCTTTATCTTCAAAAGTAATAGCTTTTGTGGATTCATGAAAACTCTTTCATGGTGTTCTCTTTAAGACCTCTTCTATATTTAGGGGATAACACTGAGTTGCTATAGGGTGATTTATTAGAGTTAGAAGTATATAGGTGCATATGTTTATCTTCCTGTTTTGACCAGGCTAATTTGAATCTGTGAAAAAGAAAGTCGTTGAGCTGAGTATTATCCTGAAAACCTAAGTAATACCCACCAAAATATCTATTACTGTCTACAGTATAGCAAATGAATAAAGTAGAAGGAATTTAGCTATCATTAAAGTATGGCACTTCACTTTTTCTCAGCATCCCTAGTTTAAGCCATAGGATTCTTTAACTTAGCTTATGAAGTACATCGAATATACTTAGCTCTTTTGTAAGCAGGTTTCCTCCTGTGTTTCAAAGAAGTGCTAGAGATGTTCATGTGAGATCTGAAGGGGACTCAGAAACATTTAGAAGTCATCAAGAAAAAGATGAATAAACAAAGATTGTGCTGGAAAAATACAAGAAATAGTCTTAGAAACCCCATTAAGTGACCGAGGTTATTAAAGTTGGCATAGCATTTACATAATCTCTCACCTGCCTCTTTATAAGTGTTTCTTCCATGAATAACAAGCAAATTAAAGCTCAGTTAAATAAAATTAATCTATGGGTTCTGGGTAATTTACTGCTAGCTTTGTAAAGAAAGATTAAGTACAAAGGGAAAATTTGTTCAATATATCTCTTGAAATGGATTAATTCACCTGGATCATTATACATATTTAGATGCATATTTAGAATTAAAGGAGTATTAAAATTATTCATTTTCATTCCCTTTAAAATTAGTACAGCCACTGATTTTATATGACATAAGTCTTCTAATTCACAAAAGAATGAAAGGAAAATCAGGGAGATTTATATTGAACAGGAAATGAAACAGGTGGTAAGGCGGAGTAAAAAGTAAAGCAGTGGTGGAAAATACAGTGATATACATCTGATAAAGAGGGGGGAAGAAAAGGATCAGGAAACCTGCAGAGAGTTGAGAAAACAAAATAAAAAACTTTTAAAAAGGCTGGAGGAAAGCTGCATCCTATAAATGGTTATGAGCAATTGCTCTGCTAATTCAGAGAAAAGGAGACAGGCCAATTTGCCAGAAAAAAACAAAACAAAAACCATAAAGGGAAACTACGAAGGTGGTAATACATTATTTTATTTTATTAACAAGAACTAAAGAAAAAGTAGTCTTTAGAGGAAGCAGTGGGAAGCAATTATTTGATATTAAAGAAAAAGCTAACCTGAAATTAAGTTTTTGATGAACTGTGCCATGGAAGGATGTAGGACTTATGCTATCACAGAGAATATTCAAGGTTGACGTGTCCCAGATACATAATTCAGACATAATTTAAGATATCTTTTCATAGCAAACAGTAGTCCTGAAGCTAACAGATTTGTTCAGTGGTTACTCCTTCTATATTTTCTGCCTCCAAATGCATAATCATTGTCTGATCTAAACAAATCTGTAATACACTTGTTGACACTGAAATTACCCTTTCTTTAGCAGGTCTATTATTTGTCTGGTAGATCTCAATTCAGTAACAAAATTAAGACCTTAGTTACAGTTTGTGCTTATGTACCACTGAAGTCCATGGAGTTCTACCCAATATCAAAGGCTTCACCGAGTAAAAATCTGTTCTCTAACAAGTTTTTCTCAAAAGATGATACTACTTTTTCAACTATTTCATACTAGCATGGTTAGACTGGCATGCCTGAAATAATTTGAAATAAAGACAGTTATATAATTGCTGGTAATAAATATGGTAAATATCTACAACCTTTCCAGAATAATCAGTAGTAGGCCGACATATCACAGTTGGCTTAAGAATTAACTCTTAATCCTACAGTATTTTAATGTTTATCATGGAATGGTTCACTTAACACTACAATTTTATGTATTTGGTAAGAATACATTCAGAAAATTTAGCAAAAACTCGGGATTTTATTTGTACCTCATCCATTAAAATTGTCATAGAAATTTTTGGGTCTTTCTGCAGAAAATGAGGAATTAGGTCTATTTGTTTATAATTGTTTCCCTGAACAGCTTTCTGTTTCTTATCCCTCAACACAAGACCTATGGGAGCACTTAAATCTCATTAATATCAGAGCTTTCATGGCAGGTAGGAGTGGTGCTCTCTATTTTGCCCTGAGGATACATAGTGTTCTATTATATATTACAGCAGCTACTTTCAGAATTAAGCAACTTTTAGTTATGTTAACACGTGTGTTAGCAACATAGAAATAAGTATGAGTAAATAATAGTATGTTTGATCTCTCTGATGAGTTATCTAAATTTTTTAAGTACAAATTAATGTGAAAATTTACTGCCTCCGTCTCCACATCTCCATTATCTTTTCAAAATACTCTGGTTTTTGTTTGTTTGTTTTTGGTTTTTGGTTTTGGTTTTTTCGTTAATAACAACTCCTTAAAACCTCCTATGTATATGTGCATGCATTTAAAGTAGAAAAAGATTTAACATATAAAAAGGTATCAAATTTCATCATGCATTCTGGATTGTGAAAAAGTGCACTGATGATTAAATCACTTTCAAAACTATGAGCTTTATTCATGAGTGGCATGTTACTTAAAAAATAATGTAGTGTCTTTGGTAACTACTTCAGCTGCCAGAACAAGCATCAGTCTGGCAAACATAAAAAAAACAAACAAACAGACAAGCTGAAAGTCCTTTAACATTTAATTTTTAAATTACTTGTGCCTTCACATGTCATACCTTACAATTAATATCTTTAGATTTTAACAAAATACCTGTTCTACAGATTTACAGCAAGTATTCAAGTCTAGCATCATAATTACTTCTTGCTGAAAATAATTGGTGTTTACAAGATATGTTCTATTTCTTTCCACTTCCAGAAAGCAGTAAGTTGCTCTGTGTTTTACAGGTGACCAAGAAATAATTGAAGTTTCAAATAGCAGTAGTTTTTTCTCATTACTAAACATTATTTCTTTGTTTGAGGTATGTATTGTGATATTGTAGAAGAATTCAGAGGTTATTGCTAACATTCAGTGTGAGAATTAAGGGGCTTATTTCATATCTGAACATCTCAAAGAGTGATTTTAACATCCCCACATCTGAGTACAAATAGCACAGAAGAATTTGTGCAATATCCAGTTTCTGAAAGGCTTATTATTCTTCATTTCACAAGGCATTTAAAAACAATCTGTAAAGTCTCACAATATAGAAGTTTTTACTGATAATGCATCATTAAAGACAAACAACTTGAAAACAGGCTCCATGCTTCACTGAAATTCTAGAGTTTTTTGTTTTCAAGAAAGCAGGGTAGTTCACATACAGTTTAAGAAATTCAGGGCCATTGTCTGCTTCTACCAGCAAGATGTTAATTGACTCCACTAACTGAAGGCAGGACCATAATTCTTTCTTTATTCCATTAATTCAGGGTTTTTTTTTTTGTTCTGTTTTGGTTTTCTTTTTCGTGTTAAATGCAGGTTTAGCACCAGAGATAAGACATGCCATGTGTTTGTATTAAGAGAAAAGGAAGGAAGGTAGATTGAATTAATTTGTGGTTTCTGTGACCTACTCAGAGATGACTTAGAGAAATTGCCTCCCTGAATGTACAGAGCAACACTGTGTGTGTGGTATTTTGAAGCTATTTTGGAAGGTAAGGTGTTTTTAATGAAATTAAATAATTCCTGGGGAAGAGAAGGAACTATGCAAAAATAGGCACAGAAAGACCTGTAGTCAAGCAGAGAGATTTGAGAACAGTAACCCCCCTCAGTTCTTTCAAGAGACCCAGTGCCATCAGGTGATTAAATTGCCTTTCTGTAAAGCTGAGAGACAGGGAAAGAATAGGCTGGACAATAAGTATCATTGGTCAGCACACCCACACAGCAGTCTTGGGGAACATGGCAAGCAAACAAGGACAGGGTAAGTCTCCTTCTCTGGAATCCTACAATATGCATAGTCCTAGAAAAGGAAACAAGATCCTGTACTCCTCATCTACAAGAGGAATGTTTCCAGTGTGTTTTGAAAATCCTTGAACATTGCACTCCAGGTGCAATGACTCCAGGTGAAGCCACAGAAATGACATAAAATATCTATATGTAGGCTGTCTAACCTACCCTACCTTCCCTGTTACTGAGAAAAGTTAGGTGTCTCGTGTATTAGAGTAGATATCTGAAAGAGGCTGAAGAAATGACACCCCAAAAGCCCATCCCTTAAATAACTACAGTGGTTACTAAAATAGGTAAATACTCTGCCTTAAAGAGTTAGGGTAAGATTCTAAGTTAGTTAAGATTTATCATACTTGTTTGAAAGAATTTAACATCAGAAGAAAAAAGTGTAATTGCCTTTCATCTCACTAATAATTAAGGCAATTCTAATAAAACCTGTAGTGGTGAATACAAGTGTGCTCCTTGGACTAACATGAACACAGTGTATTCAGAATTACAAGCTGGACATGAACATTAACAGACTTTCGAATTCTTCATTATCTAACAAATTGCATTTTATGTAGGAGGCTGCTTTGAATCTACAGTGGTTACAATACACACACACACGCATGCACACACAAAGCTGCAAAATGTTAAGGAGAGGTTTGATGCTTGACTAATATATTAATTGCACATCATAACTCTGTATTCCTGGAGCATGAGAACTGATGAAATGTATTTTTCAGGTTCACACTTGAATGATGCTTGAAGCTGCAGATGCATAAATCAGAGTTAATAACAGTAATAGCAGTGGTTTTAGTAACGGCTTAATGAGAAGTAAAAATAGGCTTTATGGAAAATATCACTCTACTTTCCTTTTTGGTAGAATATTTGTATTAATTGATCACAAAACTTTGAGAAATTTAAACAGGTAAACAGAAAGATATGAACTAAAATGCAGTATAAAGGGGTAGAGATAATAGGTTTTGTAAACAGGAAATTAGGATAGTTTTGTACTTATGGTTGGAGAGTAATTTTATTTTTTTTAAAAGCAACCTATTTATCTTTTGCCATGTATTTGGGAGGTTCATGGTCTTGGAAAAACATCAAATGACCCTCTCTCTCTCTCCTCTCTTTCTTCTTCTTTCTCCCACTACCATATCTGTATTTTTTCATGTTGCGAAGTGTACTTCATCTGAATTCTGGTCAGAAAAAGCTCTGCTATTTTATCAATATAATTTCTAAATATATAAACATTATGTGCATGTTTTGCAGGTGTTCTTAGAGAGATTAAAAAAATTTATTTGGTGACATTTCAAAAGCTCTTTGTGAGCAAGATTATGACACATGCAATTTGTGCAACCCCTGACTGAAAATAATTTCAATCAGTCCCTTCCAACTCAGAACATTCAGTGTGATTCTGTGTGTGGGATTCTTTTCCAGTTACAGCTTGGAGGGTAAGAAACTACTGCCACAGGTGAACAAGGAAAGCGGCATTTGATCCAAGTTAACTGCATACATAATTAAGGCAAAATGAATGGGGAGTTCAGCATGTAATATGAAACAGAATTTTATCCAAGTTTTATGATGACAAGAGAATCGGAAGGTAAATTCCTGTAGACTTCTCAAAAAACAATTTTTGCTATTGAAAACAACAAAAATTGTCCTTCTCCTATATGTCCTATGCTTTTGACGGTAACTGATTTAAATAAATTTAGGATTCTTTAAAATAGCCTGATTTGTCAAGGGAAGTGGTTTTCACTTATGAGTGATTGCCAAATAAAATCATGAAGGCAGTAATCATTAATCATAACTCATAAATCAAAAACTACTGTTGTAGTGAGTAGCAATAGCAAATTTAAAAAAATTAATAGGAGCACAAGGTAATTTATGAAGGGGTTCAGTTTGCTGAACCCTTAGGGAAAGTCTTAGTAAGCCTTTCCACTAAGTCATTCACAGTTTTTGTTCTTCTTTTATATTAGTTAATGCATTTCAGTTAAAAAGGAAAAAAAAAATTAAAAAGGCAACAAAAAACCCAATAAAACAATAAGCTGTTCTTCTATACACTTATATAATCTGTAATTGCACTATATTTAATTTGAATTAAATGGGATTACTCATCAGGAAAAATATTACTTTCCTTGAAGGGTCTAGCTGGAACTGAAAGGCTTAAAAGAGGCATGAAAACAAAATATGAAATAAAGAGAATAGACATGCCCACAAGACTAAGCACAGATGGCACAATTATAATCTAAAAGTGGCAGACAGCTTTTATCTTCGGTATGCAAATAACTAGTTAGACAACTGTTTCTTTTTTATTTAAGAAATACCTTCCCCCAAACACTCTGTCCCTCCTGTGGCTACATCTCCCAAGCATTTTAAAGAGTTCTCTATTATTGACACTAACCATCTATGTAAAATTTCTCTTGAAGATCAAATGAAGACATTATACAAAAGTTTCATATCTGTGTTTAACCCAGTATTTTTTAGCTTGAAAAACACCAGCTTTACTGGTAGTAAAAAGTGACACAAAAAATTAGATGTTAAATATACATCCTTTTATTTTAAAAATGCTATGCATTCTAGGAATTGAATTAGATAATACACCCTTTTAAAACAAATATTCACATTTCCATGTACAAGATGCACAGAATTCACAGTAATAGTTTCAGGAATTTAGCTGGTTGAACATAAAAACAAGTTTTTCAGAACTTATTAGAACTAACATTCCAAACATCTTGGGAAGATGACAGTTAAGAACTACTGAAGTTTTGAACAGCATGAAAATTAAATGTCCGGTACAGCCTATGCTCATTGTACTGCAACTCCCTTACAGCCAATCAAAGGATGACATTATCATAGATGAATTTGCCAAATTCCAAATATTTAATTACACAGAGATACTACTCACTGCTATACTTTTAGATGCACTCATCTGATGATGTATAAAACAACACAAGTGCATTGGCATTGTGTATTTATGTTTTTTCAGTATTTATGCCTACATATTGTCATAGTTGCCTTTTTTGTGAAAAGAATCCAAGTCTGAACAAGCTTAACACCACTTAAATAAGACCACGCTGCATAAAACTACTGGAATAGCAAAGATAAAGCATGTTCTGACCTTTGAAAACAGAAGGATAACAACTGGAAATTCATTAAACAGTGGCCTAGCTGATTGAAAGTAACTGCAATGTCTCTCATTTTAAACACTGTATTTCTCTTTGAAAAAAATCTTCAGTGTTACAAGTGACATAAATATTGCCACATTTTTCAGAGATGAGCAGTAGACTTTGACATCTTTGTTTCAGAGTTGTATTACACAATCATTTGCTACTTTGCCACTGGCATTCTCTTGCCACTTGGAAAATGAACACTGTACATTAGTCTAGACAGTCATGCTAAAAGTTGACATCAATGGAAAGAGTAGGTTCTGTTTGTGAAGAATGCAGGAAATCTCAAATCTACCAAAATGAACATTTGAGAATTGCTTACCTTGCACTCTCCGTGCACTCACAAAACTTTATTTAAGGTTGGTAGATGATAGATAGATAGATAGATAGATAGATAGATAGATAGATAGATAGATAGATAAATAGATAGATAGATAATGTTCCACATTAAAGAACTCACAGATTTCTCCCAGATCTCACTAGCAGCTCTTCCCCTTTTTTACTTGCATTCTCTCTGTTTCACACTTCACTGCTCAGGTGGTATCTTGAACACTGTAGTACCTATTGCATATCCCTTTCAGAGCTGAAAAGTATGAAACACTTCATATTGAAAACAGCTTCTTACTTTTTTTAATCCACAAATACCAATCACTTATCACTAAGACCTGTGAAACAGACCTTTCTGTTTCACAGGCAAGGCTTTTCCTTAATTAAAAAGAAAAGAAAATAACAGGTAAATCATTCATGTGTATCATACCTGTACTTAATTTGTCATATCTGTTTCTCACCTAATGAAAGATTTGAGAGCCTGAAATCTTGCCCTTTTTTGCTCCTTTTCTTCCATTAATGATCTCTGTTCTCTATGAAGTTACCTTTGTTTATAATAATAGGTACACTCTGCAAACAAGTTGGAACAGATTCCTAAGACGTAGACTTTGCTCTGAGGTTTTGTGTGTTTTTTGATATTAAGAATGGCTTCATAATTGCATCTGTTCCAACAAAAACAGGTGGCTTTCCAGCAACTGTTCACAAATGTGAAAATACATTTGCAAATACATGAGAACTTAACTAAATAACCACCATTTTATCCTACTATGACCTTTAACATTTAATCTTGTTTTGCCATCTCTATAAGAAATACCATTAATAAAGACAGTAATAGCAAGATGAACCATTTTTTCACTCTTTAATTCGTAGATGTCTCTGCAAAGACATCTCAGAGATAATCAGAGACTCCATGCAATAACACTGTCTACATTTCTGCTAGGTGACCTGAGCTCTCCTAGGTTGTCCAAATTTAACAAGTAATCTGGCCCGAGAAGAGAGGATTTATACAATGAAAATTCCTTCTGAAGATGTGAAATCACACTACCTCTCAATTGGTATAGTAATACCAATTGTTAAAGTTTTTCTTGTTCCCTGGAATTGTTTTTCTGTTTTCTGACTTAGATCACATGATATATCACATGATTCTAAGATTCTAGGTGAATTTAATGTATTTAATATAGAGAGATCCTGCGCAGAAATTCAAAAATGTTGAGTCTACAAGATATAGTAAATAATCTCATATGAATACTGGTCTGACTCAAGGAATAAAAGCGGATCTTTATATTTGTTTTTCACAAATATGCTTCCTGTTCATTAACTGATACATCTTTATTCTGAGTTTATACTATGAAGACTTATGCATATATTAAACTCCATCAAATCTAGACCACCATTTAAGGAACAGAAACATAATGAATCTGTTAGCATGCCATTCAATAAGATATTTTTCTTTTCGGAATTTAGGAAACATGGCATACAGCAAGGAAGACAATGTATCCAGAACATCATTATGTCATAGAACCATAGAACATAGAGTCATAGGACAGCTGGTATTGGAGGGACCTTAAAGATCACACAGTTTCAACACCTCTGCTGTGGATGGGGACACCTTCCACTAGATCAAGGTTGCTCAGCGCATCATCCAACCTGGTCTTAAATATTCCCAGGGATGGGTCATCCACAACTTCTCTGGGCAACCTATTCCAATGTGTCACCACCCTCACAGTAAAGAATTTCTTCCTGATGTTCAATGTAAACCTGGTCTCTTTCTGTTTAGAGCCATTCTCCTTTGTCCTATCACTGCATGCCCTTGAAAAACTCCCTCCCTATCTTTCTCATAGGCTCCCTTCAGGTGCTTGAAGGCTGTAATTAGGACACCCTAAAGCCTTCTCTAATACATGTCCTGCTCATTTGCTAACTGAATCTTTCCCTAAGACATATAAACATGGTAAAACTGCAACTTGGGGCAGGAGCACAGGAATAGCTTCTCTACCATTTCTTGCATCAGTGCTTAGGAAGACAATATGTCAGATTTTTTTGGTTTTATTAATTCTGCTACCTTTGTCTTCTGTGCATTTCATAGCCTTATCTCCCAGGTGAAACCACACAGCTAAATTTGAGATGCATATTGAGATGCACATGCCTCTGAAATGCATATTGCTCAATACAGGTTCGCCTGTATTTGACACGAGAGATCATTTTACAATAAACCCATTCTAACATATAAGGCTCACATTAACTTTACACAGAATTTTTCAAGATCATAGATCAATTCTCCAAATTCCTTTTCAGTCACTACCTGGGCTATTGCTGGGATTTACAAAACCTTTTCAATACTCATCAAAGCTGTTTCTAACATCAGTTAGGTCTGATAAGGTAATGATAACTAGAGGTTCCAACAAGTTTTCAATGCATTAAGCAAATATAATCCAATGTAGAAATATCCAAAATCCAATATAAGAATAAAAGAGTTGTTTTTTTGTTTGTTTAGCAAAAAAAGTTGATTATGGAAGCAAGACTTTCCAATAGTGATTTCAAAAGTGGTTTTAGTAGTGACAGAGCAACAACTGAGAGTAACAATTCCAATAATGACAGTTTCTACATGAGAGGATAATATGTGGAAATTCTGATTTAGCCTAGAATATTAACAGATGCCTCTGGTTTAGTGAAAAATTAATGTTTTCCTTCACTGGGAGGAAGAAATTATGAACTTTCAGTTTTATTTTTTTTTAATCTTCAAAAAACCCTCAACCTCTGAATTCAGAATGAAGATAAGAATCTAAAGAGGAATACCAAGATGGATGAAGATATTAAACATGCTACCTTAGCTACTAAAGAAGTCATAAATCCTTTATTTAAAAAAGAAAGACAAATATCTGCAGGAAAAAACAGCAGGAGAATGTGTTGGCACTTCAAGTACCTGCTGGCAAACTTTCACTAATAGTGAAAAAAGAAATTCTGTTCAGTCTGTGGCGTGTGGGGTCATCATCACTGGGGAAATCCTCAGCCAAAAAACAAGAAAATACAGAAAAACATAAGCAATGACTGCTGTGTGAAATGCTATGTTTTCTCTTTTCTCTTACTGTCCTTCTCACTTTCTGAATGTTCTTTGAGGCTAAATGTAGGTCTGTTACAGGATAATGGATTTGACATAGTTTTTGGTCTTTTTTCTTTTAAAGGATTTCTTCAGTGTATAGATATGAGCTACATGTGCTTTTCTTCATGTCTCAATGGGAATAAACTTTCATCTAAAAAAGTCCTGCCAGCTGCAGAACATGGTGACTCAAAAGACACAGCTAATACAGATAATATAATCACTGATGTGAATTATCTCACACACAGTTTCTGTTGGGGAAGACATGAATTTTAGGGGCATTATATCTTTACTTGTTTTCCCCAGAGAACAGCCGTTTTTTCTTCTTTTAAAATGAGCTTCAAGAATCAAAGAGGTGTATATAAGCACAGTAAAGTATAATCAAGAGAATTTTAATCTACCACAAAGTAGGTACGATACCACTTAATGAAAGTCAAAAAGACTTCCAAGCATATCCAAATTTTTACAAGCAAAATTAAGCCATAACAAATCTTCAACACAGTGCACATATCAGTCTGAGCTTTGCAGTTTCTAACAGAATGCAGGCATTTGAGACAGTCTGATTAAGCTGGAATGTTTCCCTGATTAATTTATGGGTATTTCTTGTTTTATTTCTATATGTAAACTGCCTGTGTATTTTTGGTGCTATTTCTTGTTTGGTGGGTTTCATTCTTTACAGTTTGTTTGTGCGAACCACTTCCTATCTCATTCAATTTCATGCAACAACATTTAGTAAATGAACTGCTCTTATCATTTTCAATAGGCTGAAGTCATCCACAAGAAAGAATTAAATCATAGTGAAAATAACCTTGATTTCTCAGTCTGGAAAGGAAACAAGGAAGGCACTAAAGAAAGCAATAGCATTACTGTCAGATTTACTATAGTAAACTGAAGGCCTTCATGCAAACATGCAGATACATTTTGAGTAATGTATATCTTTGAGGGTGGAGGAGAAGGAGAAGGAGAAGGAGAAGGAGAAGGAGAAGGAGAAGGAGAAGGAGAAGGAGAAGGAGAAGGAGAAGGAGAAGGAGAAGGAGAAGGAGAAGGAGAAGGAGAAGGAGAAGGAGAAGGAGAAGGAGAAGGAGAAGGAGAAGGAGAAGGAGAAGGAGAAGGAGAAGGANAGAAAGAAAGAAAGAAAGAAAGAAAGAAGCAACTTATTTTATCTGAAAATTCTGCTTCAGCTATGATTCCACTATGAGAATTTACACAGAAAATGGCTCAAATTCATTCTTTTGATTGGCGTGGGAAGAATATCCCACGTATCACACATAATTTCACAAATTTCACTTTCATCAGTAATCACAGAATCACTGAATGGGTAAGGTTGAAAGTGACAACAGTGATTCTTCTGGTCCATCCTCCCTGCTCAAACAGGGTCATCCTAGGCCACATGGCACAGGATTGTGTCCTGGCAGTTCTTGAGTATCTCCACTGAGGGAGATTCCACAACCTTTCTGAGCTACCTGTTTCAGTGCTTTGTCACCTATACAGTAAAGAAGTTCTTCCTCCTTTTTAAGCAGTACTTCCTGTGCTCCTGTTTCTGCCCACTGCCTTTTGTCCTATTGATTGGCACCACTGAGCAGATCCTGTCCACATCCTCTTGACTCCCTCCCTTCAGATAGTTAGAGACATTGATGAGATCCCCTCTTAGTTGTCTCTTCAGGCTGAACAGACCCAGCTCTCTCAGGCTATTGTTGTAAGAGATGCTCCAGGCCCTTAATCATCTTTGTTGCTCTCCCCTGGACCCTCTCTAGTAGCTCTGTCTTTCTTGTACTGAGAAGCCCAGAACTGGACACACAAATGGTGTCCACAAATTTGCACTCAAATTTCCCACACCAAAGTCAAAAGGACTTCATCACAATACCAGCAAAAGTGGACAATTATCACACACTCCACCTCTTGTCCATCACATTAAAACAACAAAGACTGCCCATGATTACTTGGCCATGGATTTTCCAGCAGGCTATTAAATCCTTCTAAAAATTTACATCTCAATGATATAATAATAGAGAAGCAGGATTTCCCACTTTCACTGACTCAGACAGTTTCATCAAGTATGTGGCTATCTTAAGAGAAGTATCAATAAAGCTACCTATTCAGTCATTAATATGTTGGGTTTAGTTCACACAAACAAACAAGACTGAATTTTAATTTGGTCTTTGCTACAGTTGCCTTTCTTAATGAAAAAGGCAACTGATATAATATTATTCTTAAATTTCTAGTTTTATAAGATAATATTTTCATGACATGTAATTACTCTGTCCTGTGTTTTAATGTTCTGATCCTCAAGAGTTTGAAGAATAGTTAGGGAATTTATCTTTTGAAAGATGAATTTATTATTTTGAAAGATGACTTAAGAAAAGAGAACAATTTATGCTGTACAGGAAGGTTTTTAACTCATTTCGGCAAGAATTAACCTTTTGTGATTTATTAAAGAATATTTAATCCTTAAAGGTACTGTACTTTTGCTGCTTTAATAAATTAAGCCAATTATACTTGGAGCTAATTTTTGTTAAGGGGTCCTTATGTCTACACAGATATCCTAAGGGATCCTAAGCGTATGACTCTAAATTATTCTGTTACTAGTCCATGCAGCATAACTGTAGATACAGAGGGATTCTTCATTTATTAAATATATTCAGTGAAATATTATCTAAAAGTATGCTGAAGGATTTTTTTTTTTCATTCTTCTTTTTGAGATAAATTGGAAAGCTGATTCTATAAATGAACTCAAAGACCAGAAATTCCATAGCATTCTCCTTATGTGCAGCTCCAAGAAAGTCATTGTCTTCTGAGCTACTGGCAGACAGCAGTGTGAGTGTGACAATTGAAAGTTCTACAGCAGTTTGGATAGGGTATCAATACAAATTCTGTGATTGCATCATTAGTCTTTGTTGTTTCAATATGCCAAGAAAAATATAGTGCCATATTAATTCCTTTGAAAACCTGACTAATTACCTCTGCAACAACAGATTTTCAATCTCATACTTAGTGATAAAAAAAGCTCCTACAGTCTAAGATCATGATTTTTAAAAAAATGAATAGGAACATGACTCTAGATCTTGTTTGTTTGCTGTAATCTTGACAGCCCAAGTGTGACAGCAAACTAAATCCACCACTCTTAGTCTTTCTCCCAGTAGAAATTCTGGTCACACTTTCATGATCATGTTCCCATGATAACGTACTGCTTTATGTTATCATGGAAGGTGTCTGGAGTCCTGCCCTAAAAACAAGATCCTACATAATGGCCATCTGTCATTAGAAAACATTAATTGTGCAAAAAAATGCAGCCAGCAAAACCAGAAGTGCCAGCACTAAGAACAGGAAATGGGAGAATGGCATTTTCGGAACTGGATGAGGAACCTGTAGAAACTGGAGTAGGGTAAAACAGGGTTGTCCAAAACTGTGCTTCATCTGGGTGTCAGCTGAGAATATTGAAATTCTACAACCAGACTGAGAAACTCTGAAGCAATATTGGTAGTCACATTAGGATAATCACAGCTCTCATGAAGCCTTAAATGACAATACATTCATATTCTTATATCATGAGATGAAAATGAATATCCAAAGAAAGTTTCACTCCTAAGCAATGTTAAGCACGTGCCTAAAAGGAACATTTCTATAATGCACTGTAAAATAATTTACATTAATTACTGAAAAACACAATTAGAGCCAGATTTCTTTGTGACTTCCAAATACTAGCTGACTGGCAGAAGCAGTCACAGGTTTAGGTTCTCCAGAAAATTCTCCATGCTCCATGTATGGAAAGACATATAAAATTTTCTCTTTCTCATGATCTGATCTTATTCTGGATAGGTTTGATTAAAGTACACCACACTTCTTTTTGTATGAAAACATGCCCAGCATTTCCTCTGAATTACCATTTTGAGCTTTTATTTCCCCAGGTTTCTACAGAAAAGCCTGGGACTCATCATTTGATTTTCTTTAAAATGAACACAAATGTGTTAGTTATGATTTTAGGAGCTTTTGTCTGCCAGTAGGTAGGCATTCATGTGTGTTTCAGAGAAGAAAAAGAGATACCTGCTGTGTCACTCACAGTGGAGACGGTGAAGGAAATCTAAAAACTGCTATAGCAAAAAAAGTTGCTATTGCACCTGGAGACTTTGAAGTCAATTTTTCAAAGGTTATTTCTTGTCAGATTTTAAAAGTTAATATCTGTGAACGGGAGGGAGCCTCCAAACAAACTGCAGTTTTAGGGATCTCAGAATACCTCTTTTCTCTCCTCTTCCCTAGCGTAAAATGATGCCTCTGTAGCATAGGAGGTATGAACACAGGTGCTGGAATAAAGGGGGAGATCTGGCTATTAAATTACAATGCATATCCTAATGCTGCATGTCATAAGTAATGGCATTTGTAGTATGGTTCTAAAAGTGGTAAGGAAGGTCATGGCAAAAAAAATAAAGTCTGGTACACTGAAGAAAAGTGAAAAGGGTTATTTTCACATCAGATATAAACAAAGGATGAAAGATGAGGTGGGAAGTCTCCTCTGCATGCTGATAACTTGCACAGAAATCAGTAAATTTCTTTTAATAAGAAAGGGCTTAATGTGATTAAAATACAGGAAGGAGAAGCAGATTTCAACATTGTTAAGAGCAAGTGACTCTTAAAAGTCTTAATTTCCTTCCTGTGGTGTTTAGAAAGGACTGGAAATTATTTAGAGTATTCACACATTAATCACAGACTTATTTTTTCTGTATTCATAGGAAAAATGTTTAAAGGACTTCCCTTGTGACAGATGTACATAAACTCTAATTTCATTCCTAAAAACCAGCTTATCTTTTATTTGAACTTTTTGATAATTAACCTTGGTGTAGAAGAAAGATACTTTTCTTTCTTTGGATATTTCACCATTGAAAGTATTTTGTATTACATAAGCTCTCAAAGTGCTAGTTAGGGGCCCTGTATCTTAAATAAAGTTTTTTTTTTAAATAGACACTTAAGAAAAGGGACTTAGAAGTTGCATTTGCCATACTTACATACACAAAAAACTTTTTAACAGGGAAAGACTCAGAAGAAAGACACTGAGTTGTTGAAACACTAGTTTAGCTAATCTTTAAATGGACTGATTTTATAAAGTAAGTACACTTACCTCAGTATAGTGCAACAAGATAATCTTTAAGAGTGTACAAGAACTACAGTGCAACTTCACAATAAAAACACCAATGCAAGCCAGTGTCACATGATGTGATTATCTGACACATAAGCAGTTGGATACTGTTTCCTACACATCTTCTGCAAAACCTTTCACAGTTCAAATTAATATAAATATGCTACAGTGGGCAGGACAATAGTTTTATACCTCAAATAAGCATGCAAGTATGTAGGTGAGTTCATATAAGAATTCCTTGGGCTATTTTTATTTTCTTGAGTCATAGTTAAATTTTAAATTTAACCATTGTTATTCAAAACTGTATTTTTTATTTTGTTGTTTTCATTTTTATGTAGGTCATTTTTCACAGAAAATCAGTTTGCATGTTCCTGGGCATTGCTGGTCATTCTCAACATGCAGAGTGTGGTGAGGACAAGGTCAGATCTTACCCTTTGTAGTTACAGCAGAGTTATCTGAAATTGTGGTTAAAGGAAAACAATTCACAAAGAAAGGTTGAAACTTAAATGTACACATAATCCCTTCTGATTTTTTTGGGTTTTGCCTCAGAATATTTTCTGGGTACTGATATTCCTGGTCTCAACTTTATATTATTTTCTTAAAATTTAACAGCATTAAGAGATTTCTAAGATAATGGTAAATTTTACTGATTACAGAAGGTGTCAGCAGTTCATAGAAGGAAAAGGTAGTTCTTTTCTTTATCACTTGGTAGCTCACTTGATCACTTGATAGAGGATAAATACAGAAGTTTGAAACAAACCCAAGAAATTGTTAAGTACAGAGTGATGGAAGACACTACAACCTTACATTTTTAAAGTTATTTATTCTTGTATTTTTCTAATTTATAAAACAAGGTGTGGTTCCAAAGTTTAAAAATAAAAACAAGAGTGAAGAAGTAAGGTTTAAAAGAACTCCAGGTAAACTGAATCTGATGTCTTAGAAAAAAGAAATTATTCCAGATCTTTTTTCTTTGGTTTGAAGTTAAAAAA
>VWZS01001737.1:28116-176569 GCA_013397075.1 Rhabdornis inornatus
AAAAAAAAAAGAAACCAAGTAAGAGACTGAAAATGTGATGTGCTGTTTTTCTTTTTCCTATCTGTTGTAGATCTACTGTATATTCCCAGGGTAGTTACAAGTCCAGTGCACGAGAAGAGACACTTCAGCACTGACTAGGGCTGGTAATCTCATTGTGAAAACCTCTCAAGGCCTCTCCAGCACCACTGTTTTGATGAAATTCCATTTCCTGAAAGAAAATAATTGAGGAAAGTTTTTTTCTTACTCTAGCTATAGTTGAAACCAACCAGACAATCAGAAAGGAATCAAGGTAGAAGGGCATTTCTGTGAGGCAGGAGCAAGTGTGGGGCTGTGTCCTGATCAGAAGCACTGGCTACAGGACCTGCTCTGTATGGCCAGCCCAGGCTTGCCACACGGGCAAAGGCGGGACTCTGCCCGAGGAAAACAGGCTGGATAACTGTCTCTCCTGCTACACTCTTTTAGAAGCACAGAACCTAAGCTGGTCCTCTGGCACAAGGAACATGTTTGTCAGCACAATGCTTCTCTGCAAAAAAGGGGCAGTTCCTTTCACACAGTGAGCTAAGCTTGTGAAAAGTACTCTTAAATAAACTAAATTCTAAAACCTTCCCCTTCAAGTATGCGGTGCACTTCTAAAGGCTTTGTAGCCTGTGAAGAAACTACATGGCAATGTGTGTATTGAACACTTGTGAACAAAGAAATTTCAAACAAATATTGACAGACTCATACCAAAACAAAGAACTCTGCTCACCTGTTTCCATCTCAGTACAAAGTGTGAAAAAATACAGTGCATGAGAAATGTCAGCAAAGTTTCTGGGATGTTCTTACATACACCAGTGACAGACATACTGAAAGAACACATATTAAACTGCAGCATCCAGCTGACAATACTAAACATTGCAGCATAGAAAATGAGAGGATCAGCTGCATTCTCCCCATCTTCTTCATCTAATTTAGCAGAGTCTGTTGCAAGGGAAATGTAATTATGAATAAATAAGCATTTCCTGTCTTTCACAGAACCTCAGTGCTGTAGACAAGATGCAAGCAGTACCATGATCATAGCAAGGCATGAATGAAAAGAATGAAGTGCAAAACAGGGAGGGAGAGAGGGAAAGAGGGAGAAAGCCCTTGTTGCTTCTGATCTTGAGACAATGCTGTAGTTATAGTGCACAAACTGGAATCTCAGCATGACCGTTTTGAGGAATGTCTACCACCTCTATATATATCTGTAGGGTAAGATAAACCATACTGATATACCACTGAAAAAGCTTAAAAATATAGAAAGACTGGTTTACATTACAAAAAAAAGATACAGGAATTCATAACTACCAGACTACTTTTGTATACACAGAGGTATTAAAAATCAATTCTTGCCTAGATAAAAAAATGCATGAACAAGGGAGAAAATATATGTATTATGTCAAGATTAATTTCAAAATATTTTATTCTGAGTATCTATATAGTTCTTTTACCTATGAACCTATCATATTAAAGCATCTAGAAGCATGTTACAATGAAACATGTCAGTTGCCTGAACTTCTTGTTAGATACTAATCTACTAATCTTGGTCACAGAATTTTTTTTTTTTTTTTTGAAAGAAAGTGATGCTACCTAAAAAGTTTTTCACACAAATTTTTGGCTGAGATTTTCAATATTACTTAGAAAAGTTGAAATCCCTGTACGTATCAAGAAGCAGGCTTTCGAAAACATCCTAAAGCAATAAGTATCTTAGCCTTTCACATGTGGCAACCTGTATACAGTAGTCATCCTTGCTCATAAAAGATACATTTCATGGCACCCTTTCCACAATTCAATAACTTACATAAAACCAAAGCAGAGATAGTGTACTGATAGATTTACACCCTGGCTTAAATTCTTCTGCATAAATATAAAGGCTATGTCAGTATCATCAACATGAAAATCTCCATGTACAATGTATCAATTAACTATGAGTCTGAAGAGATGTGAGTACCAAAACCTGCAAGCATCTCCTTATTAAGCAGGGATATCTCTTTACATAGGAATAAAAAAATGTTTTGTTTTGTTTTTTAAATTAGCAACTTATTTACAGGAAATGTCATGATTTTTGTGTGTGCAAATAAACCTAAGGAATTAATTTTGACTCCATCATTATTTTATTTTCATTAAAATTGATTTTTAAATAATTTTTAGCAAGAACTGAAACATAATATTATATTGTTAAATTGAAAAAAAAAACCCTCTTTTTCTTTAAACTTATATGTATAAGGTTTAGATTTTTACTCTGAAGTCAAATTAAATAAGTTTATATGGTATAATATGGTATATTAAATATACCATACTTTTTATGGTATATACATATGTCCTGCAAGTTTAGTATAAACCCCAGTGCACATTTTAGAAACCTTCTAAAAAGTTTTTAACTGGTTGTCTTCAGTGTCTTTCACTATATAGTTAAAAGTCATTAAGAATGGATAATTTACGTTATAGCATTCAAACATGAAACTTCAAATGTAAAGAAATAAAGCATAGTTTTGGTAGACTAGCATCTTCATTCAGATTTGTTGGCCTGTAGCCACTGTGATGTTATAATTGTATAAATTAGAAAGCAGATTACAGAAATGGATAAATATATACCCTCAACTACTTTTCCTAATAGAACAGTCATGTCTTTTGTCTTTGTGCATGCATAATTCTCTGATTTATTAATTCCTGGATCTATTATTGCCAAATCTTTACTCTCCTATGCTATTTTGGACTAATCACATTAACCATTAGCTTAATTAAAATGCTCAGATGTTTGGAAATGTTTATAGAGAATGATACTATCTCCATTTCGACTGCATAATTGATATACAGTAATTAAAAATTACCTACATTAACTTAGAACTTAACAATGAATATTTGTTTCTCTTGGGTTTTATTAATTGCTTTTATACATGTGAATAGTGTATTAATTCTACTTAAGCATCATCTAACTGGAAAACAATAACCAGAGTTTCCTACACAGCACAG
Organism: Rhabdornis inornatus; assembly: GCA_013397075.1. Lineage (NCBI taxonomy): Eukaryota > Metazoa > Chordata > Aves > Passeriformes > Rhabdornithidae > Rhabdornis > Rhabdornis inornatus. The sequence goes on from VWZS01001737.1 coordinate 31,108, forward strand.
TGGGTAAGAATACAGGATTTGTTTCTGTTTCCAGATAAAAAAAAAAGAAAGAAAAAAAAGTACTCCAGTAGCTGAACATAGGGAATGTGCCCTTTCTTCCTACCATACCGTATAACAGTCTGATACCTTATCTCTTCCTTCTTCTTTTTTTTTTTCTTCAGTAATGCATCACACTAATATTATCAGTGGGAATTCATCTCCCATCATTTGCACATAAATGGGGCTATATCAATTTAGGTTCTCTAGGAGCTCTGGGCTTATTTTGGTGTGCAGATTGTTTTCAGACAGGTACTCTCTATTCATTCAGGGCAGCCTCAAAGTGCAGTGATTTATCCCTTGATACAGAGCTATGACATGAGAACACAGAGGGTGATTTATTCTGCACGATTTAGTTGAGTGAACATGTGCTGTCAAATAGTAAAATGAAGTGTGTATATTGTATAATGGGGGAATTGAAATATAATTTATAAACTGTCAGCTTATTGTAAAACCCTGTGCAATTTCTACTAAACTCTTCAAAAAAAAGCTCTATTGCAAGTTGTACAGCAGCAGCTGCAGCTGTTTAAGACATGCTGGGAAGAAGTGGTAATGGCAGTGGTTAGCACTTCATTACATGTCATTAATTCATGTCACCATTATGCTTCTCTATTTACACTGTGCTGGCACGTAACTTATCTCTTTACTTTCCTATAAAAATCTGTCCAAGGATTATTTCCATTAGCATCCATTGCCAGCTTTCTCTCAAATAAGATTGGAATTCCCTGTTAGCCTCTTGCATGGGTGTTTGAAAGCTTGCTTTTCTGCTTCTGGGAGTCTTGCAGCTATCCCTAGGAAGATAATCAACGGTGAGTTAGCTTCAGGCATCCTCACTCAGGAGGAAACAGCAAGCCCTTCACAGCTCAGCCAGATTCCTTGCAAGTTTTCAGATCTCTCATCAGGAACATAAGGTTTGTTAGGTGGTAGGAAATAGTATCTCCTAGGTCAGGCTGTTGTGCAGTTCATCCCATCATACTGAGGCATAAAATGAGCTACACCCTCTTCACCTGGGAGGAGAAGTAGAACTGGTTCCTCTCTCCTAAGGCCAGTGCTAATGCTCTTCCTTTACTAAATTGCTTAAGAATGATGCAAACTGCAAGAGACTGAAAAGGTCACCTTGCAATGCCTCCTGTTAATGTTAGCCCAGTGAACAGTAAACCCGAGGCTAAGTACAGAGTAAATTCATGTCCTTAACAAACTGCCAAGTTACCCTGTCAAAGGATCCACCAGGCAACTTTATATCTTCATCTAAACATAACGTTTTAACTGTTACAGATATTGCATGTGATTAATGAAGGTACGTTTTTTTCACCTTTGCTTCATATGTCACTGCTTCCAAACAGCTGTGCTCTCTGATTTTTGCTTTCTGGCAAATATGCAGGTATTTCACTGAGTATGCCTGTACCTTAATTTTTTTTTTTTAACTTTAAAATTGCTTCTGTGACCATTTTTGAAACAAGAAAAGGAAGACAGAATTATGATGCTTAAATTAATTTTTATCTTGTGGTCTGAGATGCTTGCCTCAAGACTAGGTATGGCTCCAAGAAATTTAATTGGAACACGTGGATTTCTGTCCAAATCTGAGTTCCCAGCAACTCTAATAGGACCACAAGGAATCTACAGAAGCTGCCTAGTGCAAAACCCATCAAAATAGGTTCCATGTCAAGAACTACATTGCAACAGTCTGGCAGGCATAGGGATAAAATAACTTGTGAGTGTTTTGCTTTTACATATATATATAATCTATTAAGAAACTTAATTTTCAAAATATTTGCCTATCTAGAGATAGCTTCCCCTAATCAAATGCTAAAACCTTTGTGATGTTGGAAAGTTTGCACTTCTTTTTTTTTCAAGAATCTTGAAATAAACCATTCATTTTCATGGAAGAAAACACAGGGAAACTTTACTACATACCACTTGGAAATTCCACTTTTTTATATCATGATACTTGGGAATGAAGGAGGGGGGAAAAAAAAAGGGTAAATTCCTGACTGAAGCTCTGAAGCCTTGAGCTGAAAAATACCAGGGATACATGTGTAATTATGGTAGCACGTGAATGTTCCTCAGGGGCTAAACATGGGCTCTAGTAGCAAGCATATAAAAATGATATTTTGCAGAACAATTTTTTTTGGAAGATGAGCTTAGGTATTTTACTTGAAGAAAAAATCTGCAGCATGGAAATTCCTCCATGTTTTTACTTCTGGTTTAATTTCTTAGAAAAATAACGAACAAAAGCAACCAAATAAACACCCCCTCACACACTCACTTGCTTTTTTTGCAATAGATTGCAGTGTTGCAGTGTAAACATAGATACATATTTGGCCTGAGGCAGACAACCATGCCACTATCATTAGGGAAAAAGACTTTAGAGGGTTCCAGCTTTTCAGCCCAGCTGAGCTGACAGCAAATTCAGCTGAGTGGATCAAGGAGAAAATGTCTTTCCCATACATATTGGGATGCACAGAATGTACTATAGCTTCTTCCTGATCAGTGGTATGATATGTCTACGATAATTCAGTATCATCCTACCATCCTTGTCCATTGTGAAAAACTCCATCTGCTCTGTGGTATCTTGTTTTTCTTCACAATGCAGGGGAGGCATTGGGAGATAGAGGTCAGAATTCTACCTTATTTTATGCATGTTTGTTTTTGTAGACTGTGGTTTTTTTATTGGCCATGTGGGCAGTCATGTAATTAATTACAATTAATTAATTAATTATTCATTCATCCTAGTTCAGACACACCAGCTCCCACTTAGGCTATGTTATTCTCGTTAACTGACTGTTGTATGGAAGTTGTGATACACATGGTTTCAATCCTTCCACAAGGCTTTTAAGACTGTAGTTATTGGTTCATGATCAAGGGAATCATGAAAGCATGGACCAGCATAGGTTACAATTCTTTCTTTTCTAGAAAGATGCATTCATCTCTACAGCCAAGCTGCTCTCAGAGGGAAGAACTACCTGTTCTCTGCTATTATGGGCACTTTCTATGTTTTAATCTATGCTCTTTGCTGCACAGCTGGTAGGAGCAACAATGAGCGTAGAACTGAAGGACAGAGGAAGGCTTTCAAGTGCCATGTCAGCAGTCTAATTAGAATTTCTTAAAATTCAGTATCTAAGTGTGAGAGAAGATGAAGAAAGCCCAATCCCTCTTGAGTAGGCAAACTATTACTACACATCAGTGGACTCTTCTCATGAAACAAATACTTTTTGCTTTTCTTTCCTTTTCTCCATTATGTTATTTAGAAGGATTTTAACTATTTCCTAGCACTACATTTCATAGAACCTTTTCTCAAACTTTCTGCCAACTGTAGACTAACCAAGCTTCCTTCAGTTCTTGACAAGTTTTCATCAATATAGACACATGACAAAAATTAAGGTCCAGGGCTATGTTTTTGAAGTCCCACAAGCGTAAAGCTTAAATTTAAAGGTATGTGCTTGTGCTATTAAAGACTGAATGTCATATTCTTCAGTGGAAGGAATTGAGATAAATTTTAGATCTTATATTCAGAGTGCAACTCACACCACCTAACTCTCGAAGATCTGCAATCTAAACATCTAGAAGCCCAGTAGTCACTTCAGGCTTCTGTTCTGATTAGCTTAGGAGAGTTTTTGACATCTACCTTTAAATGGTTGAATCACACCACTGAAATCTCTTTGTTTCTCCACTGTAAAAAGAACCCAGATAATTAGATCAGAATTCCATTGTCTAAAATCACGAAAAAAAATACTGTAATTCAGTAATGGGCACAAGGTAGGATCAGCAAAAACTATGGTTGCTAGTCAGGACTAGTTAATGAATTCAGCATGTGCTTTCTGAGACTAATAATAATGAAAGAAAAGAAAAAGAATTTTCAGAGTAAGGATCACATCCAAATAAAACTGATTTCAAGATTTAAGGTGTAAATTATTCCTTTTTAAAGTATATAAAACTTATGCCTCCAGCAAGGGACACAACTTCAACAGATTCTCTAAGTGCTTCAAAAGTCTGTAACATAATTGTCTTAAAATGATATATGAAAGGAAAGATTCCACGTATTAAGATCTACAAATAGTAAGTATTAAAATGAATTTTATTTTGTATATTGTATATGGAAATATAAACCACTGGATCTTCTTATAAGGATTTACTTGTGATTTTAAGGAGGGTATTTAATTTGCGTAAGATGTTTATCATTTTGGTGTCTCTACTAAATTAATTACATCTTGCAATAGCATATTTTTATAAAGGATTTGAAAAGTTAATGTACAATAGCACTGAAGACATTTCTGTAAACAAATACAGAATATTCCGGAAGATATATATTCATTTTTAGCAACTAAAACTCAACAATTGCATCAGTGTATGCTGGGGGCTGACTGAAAAATTGTCCATGAGCCAGCAATGTGTCTTTATGGTGAAGAAGATTAATGGTATCTGTGCTACATCAGGAGAAATTTCACCATCAGGTTGAGTGGGAGGAGTGATTCTTTTCCATTGTCCAGCACTGGTGAGGTGACACCCCGAGCCACATTCTGGGCTGCCCCCTCTGAACATCAGAACCTTTCTTACTGTGAGGGTGACTAAGCACTGCAACAGAATGCCCAAGAAGGCTGTGACGTTTCCATCCTCGGAGATATTCAAAAGCTGTCTCAATATGATCCTGGGAGACTGGCTATAGGTGGCTCTCCTGAAGCAAAGCATTTGAACCTGATGACTTCCAGAGGTCTCTTCCAACCTCAGCTCCTCTATGAGTCTATGAACTAATACTCAGTGGTGTCATAAGACTTCACACTACTGCAGTACTTCTTCTAAAATATCTGAAGGTTTTTTATTTGTCTATTTTTTATATATTGTCATGTAACATTATTCCGTACCATTATATTTTTCTGAAGCGAAAGCTAATACCTAAGGAGTAATGCAAAAAAGTACATCTACGTAAAGTTCATTTGGAAACTCTGAGTTTCGTACTAAGAACTATTTGAGTTAACTCAATTAAACTAAACTAAACTTTTGGAAAGAATGTTAGCCAAGTTAAAGCTAGTGGAACAATGCTACCATCCCATCTGACCCAGACTGCCATGCAGGAGATTACTGTGGCTTAATAGAGCAGCGACAGCAGAAAATCTCAGGGACAGGAAAGGAGCATGAATGATGATTCATGCTCTGTATGCTTATTGTAGCTTTGTGCTGGGAAGGTGTTTGAAATCCTAATAAATGTGCAGTGGAATAGGAACATGTCATAACTAAGTCCATCCTTTCTGATGAGGAGCATGTATAGGTCTAGCTATTCCCTAATATTCAGAACTTAAGAAAATGCTAGGATCTGAATTCTGATTGACTTATATTTTTTGTTCTCCAGACACTGAATTATATACCTCACACTGGTTTTCTCCAATCATAAATTCTGTGTTTATAAACATACATGTACTGTGTATGCCTTAAGGAATTTGCAAAATTTCTGAAGAAAGACTTCTTTTACTATTAATTAAGTTTCTTTGTCTTTGCCTGCTGATGCATCAATAATACTCCTTTTCAGGTGTGGGAAGCAATTGTTTCGGCTATTCTTAATTTCTTCTTCATACATCTAAATCTTCACATTTTTCTAAGACATCATACCAGGTGTTTTCTTTTTACCGTCATGAACCTCATTAATTATTTTGACATGTAATTTCAGTACAGATATCCCATGGAGGGAAAAACAATAGGGGATGATATGCTGTGCTTTTAGTATACAGTCAGGCAAGAATTGGGAAGAAGGATTCATATTAGCTAATTTAGCAGTATGTACTCAAGTGCAAATACAAACTCAAACATGTCTTACCTAATTTTAGGGTCTTCAGTAAGAAGACTTTAGTCCCACACCATCACTGACTGCAAAGAGAACCAAGGAAGCCATGTCAATTAACTCAAATGGCTTGGTCAACTGTTTAAATGGAATAAGTAAAATAAGTTTTCTGGGTTATCTTTACTAAATGTGACAGACTCTGATTTAGCAAAGCATTCTGGGGGATTCCATTTCTCCATTACTCACTGAGGAAAGCTTCCAGCAGGTAGCCTACTGCCTACAATACTGCAAATCACCCAAATTATGTTATACACTGTTATTTTGGTACTGAGGCACTAGAAATGGCACGTCCTTAACTGACTGGAAAACCAGTTATCATATAACTAAAGCAAGAGTAATTAAAGGTACAATTTTGCTACTCTGGGATGCCCTAGCTTACTGCTATCTCAGACTACTATTGGATGACTTTATTTTATGGACATAAACCCAAAATATTAATAAGTGCAAGAAAGACAAAAAAACCCCAGGAATTTTAAATAGTATCTTACTCATCTTATTACACCCACAGGTGACAAAGAAAAAAGTACTTCTTTACCCTAGGGGATACAAAGATTTAGAGGCTTGCTGTAAACACTGGCTCCATTCCTCCCTCATAGAAAAGCAAGTACGTGCACACATAAAAATTATCCATAAAATAAAAACAGAACATAAAAACCTGCTGGGTTAGGAGGAAGGTTTATCTGAACTATTTTCCTGCCTCTTACGGTGGCCAATACAGATATAAAGAAATAATAATGGACAAGAATTACAGTGGTACTTTGCAGGAATACTTGCTTGCCTTTCAAGAATTTGCAGCGCAGAAAGGTGATAGCTTTGTAATGAATGCTCCTTCATCGGTTTTCTTTTCATAAACTCCTCCCTTAAGCTTCTATTTTCTCTGGTATTTGGTGGTAAGTATCATTAATGATGAAAAATATTAGGAAAGACTAATTATAAGCATTGCTTTTATGCTTCTATACACAGATAATTGTTATTAGTCAAAACTTCATGAAAAAAAGTAGGTATTCTGCAAATTAAATTATGCTTTCTCAGTACAAACACAGCACAAAAAAATGTATGGAAGGAGAAACAAATGACCTGTAGGTTAGTAATGGCATGAAGGCAGATATTTTTTACCTTGGTATAACTCCAGTGACCAAACTGCTGAACTACTGATTAAGAAACCTAGTATCCTAATTGTCTAATTCTCATTCCTCAAACTCCTATGAAATCTGCTTTAAATGACACTGACTACTTTCAAAGCTCAATATTTCTTTGCAAGTACTCTAAACTGTTATAGAAATGAAATTCAACATGCATAGAATATTTGAATATATTCGAACAAGACTTAGTTATTTCCTTGTATCATAACACCATGATTTTCCATGCATATCTAACATAAAAGCTGAGTATTACACGTAATAAGAGCATTTGCAAAAAAGATCACTTCTAAAAGTCAAACAGAACTGCAAAATGCTCATTTTTCCTATTCCCTGAGAAATTCAGACTACGCATATGACCAACAGGTCCTCTGAGAAATTTGCTTTCCTTTTTTCTTTAAGAGAAAATTGACAGCATGTAGTGTGGCTTACTGAACCTCCTCCATCCCTACAAGCCTTGGAGAGAGACAGACAAAGCTCTGCTTTCCCTAGGTCTTTCCCTTTCTGGCTGCATGGCCATAGATGACTGTGCTGGGGCTGCTGCAAAGAAAGCAGGTGTCCTGAGTGGAGGTAGATCATAGGGGAATGGAGGGAATGATTATGGGATAATGAGACATAATTATGAGGGAAATGGTTTGTGTTATGGATCATGATCACCTGCCCAAATTCTCCAATGGGAGAATAGAGTAGCTCTGTTTCATATTCCCAGGAAAGAAGAAAGCAGGTGGGAGAGTAAAACGATGTTAAAAAGTCTAAAGAAAGGGAGTAAAAGAATTTCTTCCAGCAAGCTATAGGACTGTGGAAGCCATGTTAAGTCTTCTAAGCCCTCTAATTGCACCTTCATTCCCAGGACAACCTTCTAACTTTTTCAGATTCCTTTTCTCATTCATGACCTGCTAAAAAATGGCTCTAGACCTTGGCAAACCTCCCCTTCTATCATCAACCTTTCAAAATAGTAATAGACCCCAGCTTCTCCTTAAATTCATTTTGCTGTCACTTCAAACTCAAATTTTGCCTGCACTACTAGAAAGCTTTGAGCTGTTTCTCAGTGTACCCTAGAGCAAATCAGTTGGGCAGCCAAGCAAGCAGTCAGATTTCTTCTCCTCACCAAGAGCCTGTAACAAAAAGATGCAAAGGAGGAAAATCAGTCATACCCTTTCTGTCTAAACAGTTTCTGACAGCTCATTATAATTATTGAATGTCAACAGTGAATTCAGCCATATGCAAATATGTGGACGGAGATGGTTCCTGCACAAGACTCAGCTGATTTAGAGACATAATGAAGCCTCAAAAAAATGGACATAGATTAAAGAATTTTCACAAATATGTTTGCATGCACTAATATACAAGACCGCAGTCAGTACTTCAGAATTAATTTTTCAAATATAAACTTTGTCAATGGCTCTTATGAGACTTTATACAATGTCTCTTCTGAATAAAGGTACAATATAGTACAAGACCAAAATCAGAGCACAATATCAGCTGGTCTATGTCAACAAAAAAATGCTTCAGAGTCTTTGTCTTTGTCAATATTTCTGTAGAAAACAGAATACTTTGTAAAGAAAGGATGTTTAACAGAAGTGCCTGATGCAAAACAAAACATCTTTGTCATATATTTATATCAGATATGTCATAATGCAAGTCAAACTCAATGTGGATAACACTTGTTTTAATTATGTACTTACATCTTAGTCCCTATTCTTCTCATACATGACACTTTTCCCCAAATTTTCCAGTTTAACTTGATATATTTACATAGCTACATCAGTGTTTACAGTAATTTAGAATTTATTTTTTTTAGAAATCACAGTTCTTGCCTTGTTATTATTCTAAGGTGCTCTTAACATTTCCAGTGCCCCTTTTCCACTTTATTCAAGTAGTCTTTTTGCATAAAAACAGATGGTCCAAACATTTCATGAAAATCAGCTTCCACTGCATTTTCTTGTGCAGAGAGGGAGTTGAATGAGGTATCTAGAAATGGGGATGAGGACAAAAATCTTGTTAACAGCAACAGAGGCTTAAATATCTTTAAATCTAAAAGGCCAGAGGAAGCAGTGTATCTATCTGAAACTCTGCGTGTTCAGGGCTCCAGTCACATACTTTTGAACCCAGGACTGAAAGTCTGAAACATTCTAGGGTTTACCTAAATAAATATATCTCTTTTCACTCCAGAGGAGTTATTTCATTATGAAATATTTATACATTTTAGAGAAATGGCACAAAGTACCTCTTTGCCCTTCAGATTACTTCAGTGTCCTCAATGTTCCCCTCAATGCTGAATATGAGCTGTAAAAACTTCCTTTGTTCCTCATTTTTGTGACTGTTATTTATTCACTAGTAACTTGAGAGTGCTGTGGCTTCAGTAATGAGATATATCCACACACCTGAGAAATTTTCTCTATTAGGGGTCTTGCATTGATACATTTGTGAAGAGGTTTAGGAGCAGGGATTTCTTTTTGTCAACTTTTCTGTGCTTTTTTGTAGTCCAAACAGCAAAGCAGCCATGTTTGACACAAGTAGTTAAATGGTTTAGTTCCCTTTCAAAAGATTTTTGCCTGCAAGTTAAAGTAGCTGGGGCTTCTCAGACACTGAGCAGGTTAGAGGAAAACTCCTGAATGAAGGCTGCCAAACTCTATAATAACAGTTCACAGCTTGCTTGGACTCACCACCTACGTAGCATGTACAGGACATGGATATGTCATTAGAAATTTGTAGTAGTGTCTTTTCAGGGCATTAATAAATTTTGACCTTGCTCCTACACTGTATCCACAGATTTCTTCTCCATCTGGTTAACCCCAAGAAGAGAAGTTTACAGCAAAATCTTCATGTCCCTTTCTTACAACAGCTGTATGTGACCATATTGCTGCAGTGCTATTGCATCCATCCATGTGTGTGGTAACTGAGCAGTTCTTGGTAGCCCGTCTTAGAACACAGCCCAGCTTTATTCTACTGAAACTTTTTAAATTTTAAGGTTTTAAGCTATTTTTAGCTGCTCTGTTAAGTAAACAACCTCTTAAATATATTTTAATATCAGGCAATTGGTGTTATTTGTTGTCATTTCTTTTCATGTGAGAACCTGATCCCATGGGAATTTGTGAAGACACAGGGCCAAGAAAGAAAGGGCAGTAATTTGAGATGGCAGATTTGGTTCATTAAGTATTTATTTATTCTATGTATGCCGGTGTTTGTCAGCATTTTCACCATATCTGTTCCTTTTCTAATTTAATGCCAGTTCCCATCAGTGCTTTATCTTTTCTCTCTGAAGAATAAATAGACCGACAGGGTACAATGGTAACTGAGCTGATCCTGCAATCTAAAAGAAGGCAGTGAAGGTTTTTGTTGCTATTTTAAAATGTAAACTCCTGAAAAATTTATCCTTACAAAAAGATAGTGCCTTTTTTTTATGCCCTTATAAAAGTGGAAGCAAAGATTATATCATATAAACATCATATTTTGTAATCAAACTATTTTTTGTTTTAATTTTGACTTAAGATAACTTATAACACCAAATTAAGATACAGAATCAAACGATTAGTCTTCAGAATAGAAGAGAAATAAGCAAAGTGTGTATAATAATATGTAGGTGTTCAGTGCAAGCTCTAAGTGTTATTTCTGAGACAAATTGTTAAATACAATACATATACTCCTAAACTTCCATCCATTTATGTATTTAAGCTGGTCATTACCCCATCTGATTTCACTGGCAACATTTCTACTTCCTGCTGAGATGTGAATATTAACCGCCACATGTTCCTTGTCTAAATGAAAAGTCATGTAGTAGAATTCCCTGTTCTTTAGTAAAAAAAAAAGTCAAGGGAAAGTTGTGCAATTGGAAAAAAAAACCTAACATATTGTAAATTCAACTAAAAAAACTTCACAGATAAAATGAGCAACAATAATCTCACAATTAAAGATTAGTGCAAAATTCTAAAACAAACACAAATAAAAAAGCTTTTTAAAATAAAGAGTTTAAATTGGAGGTATGCTTTGATTGTAATTATAGCTTAGCTATTCCTGCTACAATGAGCCATACAGAAGGAGTTCTTTCTGAATAAGTACACGAGCAATTCTAGTACAAATACTGAGAAATGTACTCATTGAAAATGATTGTTCCTCTCCACAAAGTAACTGAAATATTAATAAAAGGAGAACAAGAAAAAATAATTGAAACTATTCCAAATATTTATACAATTTTCTCTCTAATAATTTTCTATATTTTATTTAGCTTTGCAAACATTACTTAAGGCATAGGATGCTACAAATGTAAATATGGAGAAATGACTAGGACTGAGACTTGCTAGTTTTGTGTAGGTGATTATAAAAGCAACTACTATTGCTATTTTTGCAATACACAGACAATAAATAATTATGCTTAAATAAAATCCTGCGTTGGAAATCTTAAAGTCAGAGTATATTTTTTTAGTCTCAATCTTTGAAATAGATTATACACATCCATAGGGAATTTCTAGTTCTATTCCTTCTGAAGGAGGACATTTGAAGTAAAAAAAAAAAAAAAAGTTACTTTTTAAAATATATTCTTCAAGAGAAAGCTAAGGCTTAATTCAACTTTGGACCACATCTTCAATTACCTTTTTTTTTTTCCATTAAAGGAATTGTTTTTTACGAAGATCTTGAGCAAATAGGCATTTTCCTCAAGTTACAGACTCCCCCTTACTAACCTATAATTGTCAAATAAAAAATGGCGGAGAACATTTTTCACTTGTTCCAAAAGTTAATTTTGGCAGATTACAAAATTCTCAAATGGGCCTCAGAATTCCAGCATACAGGTGTTTATCCGCAGTGTTTTTAAAATTTGGATTAATTGTTTTTGAAGATAAAATGCACTACAGCTCTCAGTCATATAAAATTTCTCCTTCTCTTTAGAAAATCTTAGTCACTTGTTTCAACTTTCAGCTGGGGCTCCTCAGGATTCTTTTCTTCTGGTTCTGGTTTTCTTCTGCCTCAGCTTAATATTGCACAGTTATATGTGCCTGTCTCTTCTGTAGATCAATTTATTTCTGTCCAAAATGAAATCTCAGACTTTCTGCTAAGTTAAAATTCTTGTAGATTTCTGTGGTGAGTTGACCTTATCAAGAACATAGGGGGAGAAAATAAAATGTAAAATTTTCTGGGACAAGCTAAGGCTAAGGAGTTCACTCACCAGATACCATCATGGACAAAACAGACTTGACTTGAGGAAATTAATTTAATTTATTGCTAGTTAATAGCAGATCAGGATGGTGACAAATAAAAACAAAACTAGATGGACTTTCATTTCACTTCCCTCTACTTCTCATGTTAAGCTTTATTCCCAGCTCTTCTACCTCCTTCCCTCCCCCCAACAGTATAGTACGATGGGAATGAGGGTTGGGGTCAGTTTGTAACTCTTTGTTTCTTCCACTCTTTTCTCACACTCATCCTCTGCTCCAACATGAGGTCCCTCCTGTGGGATACTGTCCTCCAAGAACTGCTCCACTGTACGTCTTTCCCATAGGACTTTGTTACAATTATTGTTCCTGAATTAGTTCTCTAAATGGAATTACTTCTCTAAATGGGCTGCAGTCATTCAGGAAAAGACTGACCAGCATGGTCCCCCATAGGCCTGCATTCCTGCAGGCAGTCTGCTCCAGTGCAGACTCCTCAGGGTCCACTGTGTTTGTGTGACATCCTTCATGGTCGGCAGCATGGGAACCTACTCCATTGCACTCATTCCTAGGCAGAACTGGGATGACCTGCTTCGCCTGGGATGATCTCCTCTGAGGGCTGTAGAGGAATCTCTGCTCCAGCACCTGGACCACCTCCTGCTTGATGTCTGTAGGGCTCACCTAGGTGAGTCTGAGTGTGCTGTGTATGGAAAGTAGCAGCAGTGCATGAGGATTCCTCCTCACTCCAGGGATCTGTTCAGCCAGGAGAACAGAAGGCTCAGGAGGACCTCAGCAATACCTAGAAATACCTGGTGTGAAGAAAACAGAGACAGGCTGTGCTCAGAGGTATCCAGTAACAGGACAAGAGAACATGGACACAAATTGAATTACAGGAAATTCCATCTAAGCATGTGTTGTCTGAAAGGAAAAAAAAAGAAAGAGAGAAATCAGAGAGAATCCAAGACAACCCTTAGAGGACGAAAACTCAGACTTCTAAAAAAACCTACGAATACATAGCCTCAATGATACCAAACCAAAAGGCCACTACTCGTGAAACTAACAGTCCAGTTTCCCTGTATTTTACCTTTTTCTATCTCTGTGTCTCCTGTGATGTATTTAGAAGGGGATCCTTTGTAGCAAGGGTGACCTCATGGCTTTGACTTCATGCAGCACTGAAATTGTGTTGCATGAAAGAAAGTCACTATATAAGCCCTGAAATGGGTCAGAACTGATCTTGTATTAAAGAAAAAAGTGAGGAAAGGAAAAAAAAAGATAATACAGAGATTTTAATTTAAATTCAAGTTATTTACTAATGCATTTTATATTTATATACTTATTTTTAAATATTTATAAATTTACTAAGAATATATAATAAATATAAATACTGATTGTCACTTTGAAAGAAGTACTAATATTTGAATCAAGAAAAACTAATAGCAAGATAAATAAAAGACATACTTTACCCATGAGGAGCAATTTACTTGATTGGGGAAGTTCCCACATTATTTCCAAGTCATTGTGTGCACAAACTGGAAGAAAGAGTAAGAGAACGTTTTTCCAATCTATTAATGTAATCATATGCTCATAGAAATATATGATAATTCAAGTGGGCAGGACCTTGGGAAAGCTTTAGTCCAATGTGCTGCTCAGAGCATGACCAAGTCTGAAATAAAAAAAGATGCCTAAGGTTATGTCCAGTTAGGTCTTGAAAACACATGAGGACTGAAACAGTCCATCCTGCCTGGGCAATCTATCCCATTATTTGACTGTCCAAAAAGGAAAATAAAATCTTGTCTCTGAACTTCCCTTTTTTAATTCATGTGTGTTTAATTCATGTGAAGGGTCGGGTTGTGTGTCCTTGCTGGCCTCCCCACAGCTATGGGTGCTGCTCTTAGGGCCCCCACAGCGACCTTTTCTCCAGGCTGAAAAAGCCTTGGTGTCTCAATCTCTCCTCAGAGGACCAGTACTCCAGCTCTGGACCATCCTAATGGCTCTCCCCTGTGTCCATTCCAGTGTAACAGCGACTTAAAAATCTGGCAACCATAACATAAAGGTTATCAATCCCTTTCTATTAGTCAAAATGAAATATGATGTGAAGTAGAAAGCATTCTAAAATATAAAATAAAAAGATAAAGCTCAATTTTAGAACAGAAGAGAAAGTTTGGGGACAAAGATGACTTCCACAGATCCAAGATGAATTCTATAGATCCTTCTATAATCGAGATAAAGCTGTGCCACATATGTTTTAGATACTAGAATTATGGTTCCAAATGAAAGTATATTTTACTATACTGTTCGTATTCATGGAATATCATTTGTGATGAACGCAGCAAAGCAGGAGAAAGATGACTCTTCACACCAGTAATGTTTTTTGATGGGCAAGCTCAAAAACACTGATTTTCCCCTAGACTTCCGAAGACGAAACTGCAGTCTTTTCCTGATGATTTTGGACAAAACTGTGGCTAAAAAAGACCTGGTCTTAGGAAAGTGGCACACAAGAAATTTATCACTGTGCTTCAGAACAGTTCTTCATTCTTATCTCTGCATGTTCCTTTTCTGTTTCTAGCCTCTGTTTCTAAGGAGTTACCTATTTTTAGAGCAGCAGTTCCTGTGCTTTATATGTCCAGTTAAAATACGTGAACTTTATCACATATAACTACCAGAAGACGGTGAAAAGTCTTGATTTCTAAAAATGTCAGACTTTCAGACTAAATTCACTTCTATCTATCCACAATAAAGAAAGTCTAAGCAAAAACTGCATGTGCAAAAAGCAAAAAATCTAAGCATGTGCATAGATTTTATGAAGAATTTAGTGTCAATGCAAGCTCATAGCACCTGCCTCCATCCCTCTGCACATCCTCCATTTGTTTGTCTCCCTTAGTAGTTCTTGCATTGGTTGAGAAAACTGTTTTAGTTGGAAAAAAACCCCAAAATATACATATATATATATTTATATATAAAACTTTAATTCACAACATATCTTGGAAGTTACAAGAAGCTTAAGTTGATATTTTCTGGGTGCAGTGTCACATAGAAGCCATAGAAGATAACCCATAGGCATCCTAATTTGGAATAGCAAAATTTAGCCTTCATTTTGGCAAAAGAAATTTGAAAACAAATAATGAAGAATAAACCATAAAACTGATGAGGTAATATTTATGGAAATTAACTACTTTCAATGCCATTTGAAAAGATTTGTTTCAGCTTTTCTTTCCTTTACCTTGGGAGGTGAGAAGAAAGAATTTTAATATAGTATTTTAGAATATTTCATACAATCTAGGATATATATTTCTATGAGACTGAGAGATACATGCTTTCATTATTAGAGTCACATTTTTATTTGATTGCCTTTTTTATTAATGTAAGAAGTTCTGAGCATATTTTTTTCAGTTCTCTCCATCAAGTAAGGAAAAAATGTGGTTTACTGATGTTCTGGAATTTTAAAACTAAAATTGGAAGAGACTTGTAAAAAATGATTTTACTTTTTTTTTTTTAAGTCCTTTTTTTATTGTTTCTATTCTTTCTGGAAGAGGACAGTTTACTTTATACAATGTATTCCTTAAACTCTGATGTTACTTTTGCCACAAAAGAAACAAAATTTTAAACAAATATGGAGAATTTATTTTGTAATATAGATTAGATCTGGTATTTATATCTCAAATTTATACATCAGTAAATTCTGTGGGTCATTTAAAAGAGAAAAACTTGCAGATTAGAAAAGTTCAAAAATATTTACAATATCCTTAGGACAATTTCCAGATAATATCTTAGAGGTCTGAAATAAGGCTTAGGTGGAATGGAAACCACTAGGTCTAATTTTATGACCTAAAGTCAGAGATTCTAATCCTGACCACTCCCACAGATTTTATTAATGTAACAATTTCCAAGCATTCCTAGAGTTGCTCAGAAATGATGCTCTGAGTCTTGAGTCATGAGTGTGTTGTCATCGATGTCCTGGCGTAATCCTAAACAGACTCTGCAATTTATTCATCCTGTCCAAGGAACTCATTGTTGTAAAAATTGTCAAAGAATTCCTGCTATTTGCCTAAATGTTTGAACTCCACCAACATACAATGTGGTTGCTTTCTTTCCTAAACAGCTGGGCTTAGTCTCCCTTTCTATTACTGTTCAATGGGTGAAATATTTGTCAGGCAAATTATTACTTTTAATTATTGAGGAAATTCAAATTTTCTGAACTCAAATTTCCAAAAATGCTTTGGTAACTAAATCAAAGCTAAGCTTAAAATCAGAAGTAGAGTACATAGTCTTCTGAAGTTGTTTCATTGTGCAGTGAAAAGCTCTTTACTGTGCAGTAGAGAAGTCAAGTAATAAAGTAATAAAACTAAGTAAGAGAAACACAGACACAGTTGCTACTAAAGTACGCAGAAAACTATCTTTGGTTTTCCAGTAAACCCACACCAGACTGGGGATGAGATTGCTGTGGTTTTTTCTTCCTAATTATCTACTTTACCCTCCCCCACCCCTCAAAAAAACCCACAAACAAACAGACAAACAAAACAATAACAAAAACCCCAAACCAAACCAAACAACTAAATCAAAGTCTGAGATTTCTCAATCCATGAAATTACAGAGTAATGTCCTTTCTTGTTCCCTGTCTGAACTGGTAAATCTGTAACTACTTACTAGAGAGCATGGAAACTCCCAGAGAGGAACAGCAAATCAGATTTCCTCTGCCTTGTAGCCAGAATCACCTCCCAGTTAAGGTGTTTTCCTGAAAGACAGGAGAATTAATTTTCTGTTACCCAATAGTTTCATTGGGAATTCAGTTTGGGCCTCTTGTTTGCTGGGCTGTGAGGAGAGGTGTGAACATTGAACTACTGTACAAGGGCAAGTAATTAGAGGTTTTTCCCCAGTATTTTAACACTATTCTGCTAAGGTTGCAGGCAGAAGCCTGAGCTGTACCTGACAGAAGAGATGAGGAGAAATTGCTGAGTGTGGTATGAGAAAAGACTGAATGTCCAGAAACGGGGTTAGAAAATGGCAGAAGTTACCAATAGTGCTGTGAGACATTGACAGGTCACAGGTCAGGTGGAGGCATGCAAGAGATGTCTGATCTTCAAGGGGGACATAGCGGCCTTTTGGGGAAAGGGATCTCACCAGGCCAGAGAAAATCTGTAATATTGCTTCTAGAGAGAGATAGGAGGGAAGAATCATCTGTGTCTTTCAATCTTTCAATCTGACAGATTCTCTTGTCCCTACAAATGTCCTTATTCTCCTGTGAGATTTGTACTTTCCCAAGTGAGTGAGCAAAACCAAGTTCTTGTGTTATCTTTTTCAAGCAGACATTTTGCTAAGTGTCGTAAAAGCCACAAAACTTCAGTATCTTAAGCCAGTATCAAAAACATTCTGAAATGAAGCTCCTTTCATTCTAAAATGCAACAGAACCTAAATTTCTCTGTGAATTGTATAATCAGCTGAGAACCCTAGTTTAGAGATCTTCAGGGAACCTGGGTTTAGAGCTATCTGTTTATGCACTTTAGGTGTTTTGAATTTAACCTTAATCTCACACAACTTTTGCATATTGATTTCCCAGTGAGAGAAGCATACCTGTGTGCTTTGTATTTTTTAGTTTTTCATAAAGAGAACAATAAATAGCTAAACAGGTATTCTACTTTGTTAAATATTTATCAATACTTTTAGTATTTTTGTTAGCTGGACTTTTTAGTGCTTCTCATTTTCTTTTACTCAATTTTGCTTACAGTTGCAATATTTTTTTTTCGGAACGCTTTTGTTTTTCTCTTCCTCTTTTTTATGTTCAAGACTTTTCTGTCAGTTTTTGCTTTTAGCTGTTTATGAAAGTAAATACTTAAGGAGATAGAACATCTGTTTTGTAGTAGATAATTCCATTTTAGTGCCTGACAGCCTCAGCAGTATGGCTTAGAAATGTTATATTGGCACATTCTTCACTTGAATTGAACATGGTAGATCAAAGAGAAAGAAGAACTGCAAATTACAACTTCCTAATCTTCAGGTATTTCACTCAGTGCAAAATAAGGACACTAGATGCACGCTCTAACTCATTCCTTTGGAGAACTTAACACAGCAATTTTCTATTCTTCCCTCCTTCATGCTTTTTTTAAGATTTCATCTCATGTAATGTGTCTTTGAAAGTCACCCTACTGCCTACTGTCCTGTATTCCTGAGCACATGGGGACGCACTATGCAGAAGAAGGGGGAGAGAATTTTGCCCAGCCTTTTTTTTCTCTTTCTAAAAGTTCTGTATTTCACTAAATGCTTTCCATTAGGGGCAGATATCAGAAGCCATTTTCAACAGATTTAAATTTTTCAGTGTATTTGACAGTCGTATGTATAGATTTGATAGAGAAAAAGCAGACATTTTAGAAAAAAGAAATTCTTTTTTATGCATTAAGGTGTTCTGCAAAGAGAAATTATAACCAAAAGAAAAACCCCAAAAAAACAGTAAAGCAAAGCAGTATATGATTAGAAACCAGATGACTAAAGAAGTAAATTATGGATAAATAGTATTAAATGCTATATAGATTTGTTTAATGCTTGTAAATTCTTTGTCATTATGTTGCACTAAAAACTTGTAAATGTAAAAGGTCAAAAATGGCTATGAAGGGAAATTAACCTAATGATTATATGCCACTTAACAAACGGAGTATACATATTCCTGTCTTTTTGTTTTGGTTTGTTTTGTTTTAAATATCGTGGTTTATATCAAGGAAGCAGGCTGCAGTTACATGAATTAAGAAGTGGCAGGGGTTTTTTTCTGCTGATAACACAAAACTAGTGATCAACCCTGACCACTGTGGCCAAAGAAACATTATTCCACAACATGGCTTTGAAAAGTTTGAAAAGAAACATGAAACATGAAAATGAATGTGAATATGCATATGGATATGAATATGAAAGTGTTTTCACAAAAATCATTAAAAGAAAGAGAATAGCAGACTGTTGTAGAGTGAAGGAATTCACCTAAGTAGTGGTCTGGATAATTGGTAAGGTATAACAATGCCATGTAGTTAAAACACTTTGTAGTTTCCAGGCCTTTTCCTAAGGCTACTCTTGAACACATTTGTCTCTCCCTATAAATGTAATAAAGAGGACTGGGACAACCAGACAACTCTCACAAGAGCAACCTACCAGATTCATTCCCTCAATTTTTTCCCTTGCCTTAAATATTCCCTAATTATTTCATTTTCTTTTAAATATCTGTATCTTTCTGTTAGTCCCAGCATAATGGATGAGTTTTCTTTGTGGTCATAGAAACAATCACCTCCTCCTCCTACTTCAATGTCATTTTAGAAGGTTTGTTTAGTTACCCTAGGCTTTCATGAATTGAACCCAGATGTCTTTTCTCTTTGGAGCTGTTGAACACCCTGAACTAAATGTGTCCCTTGTGCAATAATTGAGTGGAAGAAAATGTTTTACTTCTGTGTTGATACCGTTTACACGCTATTTGCAAAGGCAGCTTTATTTAGGTTCAAAAATGCTTTTCCATAATTTATTAAAAAAAAAAAAGAAAAAGAAACAGAAACAAACCAACCGAACAAAAAAGACAAAACCAGAACCCTCGAAGCAGTAAAAATACCAAAATACCAAGCTAACTAGTTAAAATATTCCGTGGCTTGGGGCATTTCAAGCTCAGAAGACCAAAATAGAAATAACTTAAAAGAGGCTTGTCAATGCTGCCACACACACTGTCAATCAGCCAAAGCCTGGAAACAGCCACCTGGCTACACTCAGCTCCTCAGGAGATGAAGGACTGCACTGCAAGAGTGAATGACAGTGTGCACTATTCCCTAATTACAAACAAATCTATTTGCTGCTTTTGGCTTCTGGCAGGATGTTGCTCTGCTTAAGAGATTTTACTTATCTCACCCCCTTCTACAAAACACCTGTGTTCTCCAGACTGGTATTTTTGCTGCCCTGGCCTTGTTTTTGGCCACGTGTCTCACCTGGTGGAAAGAACTGTACGGACCTAATTTAGGCTCTAGCCCCCTGCTCCTAACCACAGCAGCAGATTTTGCATGTGCATTACTCTATCCCTGAAAAGATCTGAATGCTTAGAAATCAAATCACAATCTCAGGACATTAAGTACCAAAACCTTGACGCACCTTTTTCTCATCACATTTTAAAGTTTGTTTAACTTTTTCTGTCAGTGGTTCTTCTCAATGCAGAGAAAGAAATACCTTTAAATTGGAAATTCTTAATAAATATAATATGAAATATTAAGCCCACTTCTATGATACACTCTAACAGATAAAGCTTCTACTTTTCTGCAACATAACATCTTGATTCTTGTTTGCTTCCCTGTTACTCATCAGGTTGTTTTAACTTTAGAAAAAAGCAAAACGAAGTCCACAAATAAGCAAACAAAACAAACAAACAAATAAAATAAAATAAAATAAAATTAGATTAAATTAAATTTAAAAAACCCATAAAAATCAAAACAAAACAAAACAAAAAAAATTTATAAAAACAGTCAGACCTATCAAAGGGCCTCTTTTGGCAAATGATTTTCTGGTAAGAACAGTGCCCATAATCACATAGATAATGCATTTAGTTTAGCTCTGATTTCAGCTAACAGAATCTGACAGCCTTTTGCAGAGTCTCTTGTTCTTAACTGTGCTACAGCAATGACTCTACTTTTATTATATTAGACATGATACTGATATATTTTAAATGGCCTAGTAATTACAGTAATGCCCTTAGGCCACTTCTAATTTCAACTTCAGCTTTCATCTACCTTCACTTGTGTGTATTGTGTGCATGTGAAAAGGAAAACAAATGGAATCTTCAAAACTTTGTCAATTTAAAACCACTTCAAAATAATAATTAATAAACAAATGCTTGGAATAACCTAAAATTGCCAAACTGCCAATAATTAAACACTATTAATTGTAACTTTTTTTAAATAGATAAAATTAATTATAATTCCTCAATTTTTTTCCTCAGGTCTTGACTGATAAACTATCAACAAGGTAGAAGCAATGTATTAGATCAATTATCTGGACAGAAAACTGCATTTAATAATGTACAACCTACTTCTGCCTCTTGATAGCATATATGCTGTAGTAAACTTTAAAAAATAAAATTGAATTTTTTATTCTCAGATAATGAACTTTAAGGGATTTTTTTTTTTTAAGAAGGAGAAGGAAAAAAGGAAAATTGGAAAAAATTCTATCAAGCACCTGGAACAAGTTACGTTGGCCATGGTAAATATTGAAAGACAAAATTAACTTTTTCTTTTACTCTCCTTCATATATCAAAATATATAAAGGCTTTTCTATTTAATCTTTAAAACTTTATAAAAGTATAATCTTGAAGAGCAGTTACAGTGTACTAATTTTTTATACTCAGCTGGAATTTGCAAAGCTGAATAATCATGACAATGTGTATTCATGCCAGAGGTGTTTGCTTTGTTTTCTGAATAATAACATGAAAGCTTTTTATGCTCTTTCTCCTTTTCACTGTCATGTGAAGCTCTTCACAACAAAGCAAAGAAATGTGAAGCAATAAGGGGAATGTACATACAGTTTCTTTGTTTTCCCTGTCTTTTTAAACACAGGATGTGGTTTTAATTTTTTAGTCTGTCCTCCATTTTTTTTTTCTAATTTTAAAAGAAACAGGCTTTCAGATCTGTTTGTCGTTTCCTACATATATAATCTAGATATGGATCTGTTTGCTGACTTACAATAACATTATAGACTACCTCTGGCACTGTTGGATTTCCCTTGTCTCCCTACAGTAGAAAGGTGCTATATCTTTACAAATAGGTAGCCAGATATGTAATGAGCAAGTGGTAGAATTTTTTTTAACTGAATTTGCTGTATCCTAAAGCAACTAAAGTATCTTTTATAGCAGCTCTATAAACTTCAATCATGATACTGTTAGAGTGAAGAAACCTAGGAGGAGAAAAAAAAAGCCACGAAAAAAGAGAAGAAAGGAAAACTAGTAATCTCTCATCACTTTTGGAAGTTTTTAGGCTTAGCTGTCTGAGGTATAGGCTCAATACTAGCAATTTAGGGACTTATTCTGTATCAGGAGAGAGTATCTCCATTTCCTTTAACAATGAATAGCGAGTCACTACTAGAATTTTCTTTAGATAGTAACTTAATTGAAGCAGAAGTTGGGAGCTAAGAAACAGATTATGGCCACTGATTTTCTGCTCACATAATCCATTTAAAATATTTTTACTGAGGTATAAATATAAAACCTTCAGCACTTTTATATTTATTTTTATGAATATAAAAACTTCAGCACAGGTAGACCTCTTTAAAAGCTTATCTGCTGTGTCACTGAAATTAAAAGAGATGTTTTCACAGAGATAATGCTAAAAGAAATCAAATAGTATGGGTCAACTGTGATTTGTGGAGATATAAACAGGCTACTGTAATTATTTTGAACCTTAAGGAAAAAAAAACAAAAAACAAAAGAATCCTTCCCTCTTGTCAAAGGTTGAATTAAGCTATAGTTTATAGACTTCATACTTTGTATGCTTTCCTTATAAATTTAGTTCTTTCTGTCACAGAAATTCTGCAAGTTGAGAGGGCTCCTGTCCATGCCATCCCTGGTCTTCTGCACTGAGCTGTGCTTCAGTACATGAATTATGTATGTGTGTGCGTGTTCACACACAGAGAACATCCTAAAGGTCATTCCAGGAGAAAATTTATTCTAAAATGACTAAGACATGAAATGACTGGCAATTAGGAATATATTAGATGACTATTAGCTAACGTGCATACAGAAGGATTATATTTAGGATGTTGATTGCCTTGGAACATGGTGCTGAGTAAAGACCCTGAACCATTTAAATAACCATTAAGAAAGTGTGGGTGGAAGAAGGAAGGAGTAAAACTATACAAATTTACGATCCTGCTGTTCAGATGCCATTTGAAGATCTGTATACCATATTGTCATCATTTTTCAGCTTCATAACAGCTCAAAGCCTTTTTGTTCATATGTTACACTATTTCTGTTAGCAAAAGCTCTTCCTAACTCACAGTAAGATGGTATTAATGATCCACATTACTTTCCACTTAAAAAGAAAAAAGTGCATAAACATCCAGATATATCTCCAGGAGGGAAAAATTTTATAATCCCTTACATAAGTTAGTTGTTTTGATATCCCCAGTTTGTGACACCTGTGCCTGATTGCAGATATGTATTTAAAGCTCAGCCAGGCTGATCCTAAAAGAGAGTTAAAATTTCTATCCCATCTAAGAAAACAAGAGCAAAGTTTCTTATAGACTTGTATCAACATGTTTTCATAGGTATATTTTTGGTTACGTTACAAATTACAGAAATAGGCTAAATAATTAATATTCTTGAGTGGGTTTTATGTCTTTTTGTTTGTTTGTTTCTTTGGGTTTTTTGTTTTGTTTTGTTTTGTTTTGTTTTTGCTGGATATGGGCTGATATGAACATTTTGTATTGAATCAAATAGAGAAATAAATAAAATTGGTACAAGAATAATCTGTTCATGACAGTTGAGGCATTTTTCTTCAGTTTTTGTTTTGGCAAAAATCCAAACTTTTAGGTTTTAAAAATGTTTGCAAATTCTTTTGACTCAGAGAGTGAGAATAATTTATTTCCTGTGAGACACCTGAAGTAATATATCTAAATAACAAGTAATTATATCTGCATCAATATATTTTTTTAAGTATCTAGTGTTTATGTAACAAATTTAAGATATTTTTAAGTCTATATTACTGTGTTTTGTTTATTATGATCTTTTATTTTCCAGCACTCTAATGTGATATCGTTCAATGTACCTCCATTCAAATGTATGCTTCATGTATCTTTTGGCATTCTTCTTCTTTGTCTAGACCGTTAGACTAGATCAAGGCAGTTGGACTAGATTTAAGCAGTTGGACCAGATGGTCACTGTAGGTTCCTTCTAAATCAACTGTTCTATTCTGTTCTATTTTTCCCAGCTTATCACTTTGATAAAATTATTCCTGTATTAGCATCTTTCCATTATACCTGCAAGAAGACACTCATCCAGATGACTGTCACAGCCTATTTTGGGCTTAATTGTTATCTCTTAAAGGTTAACAATGCGTGAAAAGCCCAATTCTCATCTCTCTTCATCATAACCCATGTAGGTTGCATTTCAAAGACTACCTTAGGGCTTTCTGTCATGATTTACCTCATGCATGGAATAAAATCTTGAACAGTAGCATAGACAGCTCATTGGTCTTTCTAAAATGTTATTTAACCAGGCTACCTGGGATAGAGAAATGGTAATGACTATAAAATTAGCATTCTCTTAGCTACAGGTTCATAAAGTGCATATTTTCCCTTACGGAAATTTAGTCCTATTTTCACTCCTGATTTTGATTCCTTGATTACATTTTGAATCCTTGATACTTGTGCATTTATTGCACGAACATACCTTCTCTACCTGGCTGTCTTTTTGACTGCATCATCCAGCTGCTTCTAAGAAGACCGAGGCTGGAGTTTGAGCGTGTGGGGATGACTCCAAGAAAGACAATGAAGATAAGATTTCACTAGCCTTGGCTCTTTCTTCTCTGTGTGTGTTTCAGTAGGATTTATGCCTCACAGACCCCATCTCCTCTCACAGCACCCAGAACAAGCAGTGTATTATTTCACTTTTCCTCTGTAAAACTATTACTCTAGCAGGACATAATTTCCCTATAACACACAGGATTTCAGGGGAGCATAGCAATTCTCTCAGAGTGATAGAAAACTCCATCTGGATATAAATGCTTTGCAAGCTGGCTATAGCTGCTCTCCTGCATTTGTTAGCCTAAATGCCAGGGATAGGCTTTGTGGTATATTCAATGATCTTGTAGTCTGTCTTCCCTTTTGTTTTGCTGTCTAGCATATGTAACTGCCTAAATATTCCCAAGAAACTGAAGTCCTGTGTGTCTGCAATGGAAGAGCAGTAGGGACAGGAACAGACTCATGCAGAATCTTCCTCCAGGAAAATGGTAAAGAATTGAGGTTGTTATGTTTCCTAAAAGTAAGAGAATACCTCAGACTGTTTTTCATCTGTGAATTCACAGTTTAAACTCCTCATAGCTAAGATTTCTAAGGTAATTTCTACCTCCCTTCCATCTGACTGCAAAGACTAAATTTAATAAAAGAAGTCCCAGCTTTCTAAAAACTGGGTTGTCATAAGCTTGATTCCTCTCTAGATTTATGTGTTGGAGTTGTTGGATGAATATTTCTTTAAAAAAACCCCTAAATATGAAATACATGCATAAAATTCTGATCAATTTTCAGTGGCATTTCTCTGTCCCCTTTCAGAACTTCTGTCTCCTTTTATGAAAATATTTTCTAAAGTGTCTTGAAAAGTAACTTTTTTTCCCCCCACATAGCCATTTGTATGGCTATTTAACTACATACAGAAAAATGACTGTGATAATAAACAAAGAAAAGAGGTATATATCACAAGAATTTTTTTTTAAATTTACTATTAAAAAAAAAATCTTGCCTTCTCTGAGAATTGCAAATGCAAGCATTGAAAGACGTATTCTTTTCTTTGTGTCCTGCATGGGGTAATCATAGAATGGTTTGGGTTGGAGGGACCTTTGCAATCATTGAGTTACAACCAAAGTTCTGTGGGCACAGAACATTTCATTGGACCAGGCTGCTCAAAGTCCCATGGACTTGAATTTTTCCAGGGATGGGGGATCCCCAACTTCTCTGGGCAACCTGTTCCAGTATCTTGCCACCTTCACAAAGAAAAAATTCAGGAAGCTCAGAGTTGGGAAGTAATTGAGTTACAGGGAAGAAGATGTGGTGGCCTGTATCCCATGCACACATGTGGTTAAACTTACACAGAGCTGGGTCTGACATTTCCCTTCAGTAGTTTTCCAACACAAAAGCTGTACAGGTCTATTAAAAGAAGATATACACTGGGCAGTGCACGCTAATTCTCTTTTTGACCTTGTTCCACCTTGAAATGTATATTCCAAGCTTCATGACATCTGTGTCTACTTAAATGTTATTATTATGTTGCCTAAATATTAATGCTATTGGGCAGATTTACTAAGGTAACATTTTAATTCCTCAGCGATCCATTACATTCATTAATATTAAGACAAAAATTTTGAAGAACACAACTAT
Source organism: Rhabdornis inornatus (assembly GCA_013397075.1). NCBI lineage: Eukaryota > Metazoa > Chordata > Aves > Passeriformes > Rhabdornithidae > Rhabdornis > Rhabdornis inornatus. Next base: position 57,342 of record VWZS01001737.1, read on the forward strand.
ATTCCACTTTTAATCATAGCCTCAGCTGAGGTGAAACTACATTAATGGAAGGTACATCTGTGCTAGTATTAATATTAGGAAACATCAACCTTACACTAGTATTTATATTTAATATCAATAATCAATAAAATTGTTTTATTTCCAATTGTCTCTACATTTTCCTGTGGCAGAGCCGCTTTTCTTTTACAAATGATTCTGTTCAAAATGCCTGTAAATCACTGACAGAAGATTTGGCCTCTAGAGTAATAATTCGTCAGAAGCAAATAGAATGGTGAATTGAGGCATTTTTGAGAAGCACTATACAGTTTTTAATTTAATTGAAAACAGCTTTGTCTGCTTGAGGATCTGTTCATTAGGGTGTCTGCGCCTTATGAGCACACAAGGCTCTATTTTGCCTATGTTACACAGCTATAAGGTAGGAAAACATGGAATTTTCCCTTCTTTTACTTTATTTTAAAAACATGTACATGAAAAACTTCAAACACTGTGATTGTTAGATTACAAAGAAGGTTATTTCTAGTGGGAATTTTGACTGTGCTGTAAGTGAAGGACTTGGGTATCAATTTTATAATATTCTTTGACTTAGAAATCACGTTTTTAAAAAGAATGTTCTGTATCTCATGATACTGTAGTTCTGGTTGGTTTCTAACTTTTTTTGTTGCTTCTCCTCTCCTCCCACACCCTCTCTCACCCTCCCCACTTTCTCCCCCCTCAATGTCTTGGTGAAACAGTTTATTGTGAAATTTCAAACTTCTGCATCAGATACACTGGCTGGATCCATCCCAACCAGATCATTAGCAAGGCAGCAAATGCTACTGTGAACAAGTAACCACTTTAACAAGCCAGACTTAAGAATTTCAGCATTTGAAACCTTCAAAGCCTTTTCTCTATTTTTATTTTTGTCATGCTACAGCCGCAGTTCTTGATCTGGAGTCAAAAGCAAGTGTGATACAATTTCCCTGGCCTCAAGCATAAAAATTGCTAACAGTATTGTGTCTCTATCATGGAATGCAGTATCTGTGCCTGTCTGTGTATGAAAGTAAGTGGACCCAAAAAAAAAAAAAGAGATCAAACAAGAAAACTGTTACTGTATATATTTTTTCCCTATGGCTAAAAGAATATCTGTCAAACAAGAGCATCTTGAGCTTTTAATTAAATATTAATATAAAGGAGAAGAAAAGTATCTCATTTAGTTGCCTTCCTCAAGTACTAAAGACACAGCATGAATGTGTACGCACAAATTATATTATTTTCAGCAAATAGGGTTCCATAATAGGATTTTTTTTTTTTTAAGTGTTCGTCTTAAATGTGAGCAAATGGTAACAGATGTAGTGGCAATTCTACATCTCATTAGCTTGCATACTGCCTTAAAGGTTACAGACAAACTTAATTTCAAGCGTCCGGTACCCTTATCCTCCTCAACACACACATTCAATTAAATTCCCTTCCTTTCCAAGAGCAGCTTTCACAAAGAAATGGATTCAACATGTTATCCTCTGGGTGCCTGAATCAGAGCAGTTAAAATGCTAAAATGCATATGACATGCTCTGGTGTTGCCATATGTAAGTCCCATCAGCATCTTTCAAGTTCAGAGTTTATCTGCTAAGTACACATGAACTGATCAAACTCTCAGCTTATAATATTAAAACATTTAAACTTTAATTTTTCAATTTGCTTTGGCATAGAATACTTAAAGCACAAATAGGTTAAATATTTAGGCAAATTTTTCAAAATAATAATAATAAAAAAAGACAACAAAAATAATTTTTCAATACTGTGTGACTTTCTTTGGTTAAATAAATTGATAAATGAAGAGTGGTTTTGCAATGAGTTTAAACAACCAGCTAAAAACGACCTCAAGCCAAATGTGACGTTGTAGAAAATATGCGCAGACTGATTTCTATGTTGCACAAATTTAGAACTGACTTTGACAAGCTTCCAGCTGAGCCTTACCAGCCACACTACAGTCTCAATGCTGCAAATCATTATTTCTCACAAAAATCAGCAGGACTCCTCATGTGAGAGCATGCTCTCATTTGCATCAAATATTTGTAGAAGGCAGTTCCTCAATCAGATGTTACATGTGATAAAAACATGTTGGCCCCATTTAGAAAATGCATTCGTATACTTTGGGGCCTCTGCAGATTTGTTTTATTCTCAGCACTGTTTGACAAGTGCTAAGTGACCTAGCAGTACTGACCTCACACTTGAAGCCTTTCAAACTTTCAGTGAACCTCTGATTGAAGAAAAAAAAACAAAAAAGGAGGAAGAAGGGGTATTCAGTAGCACAGCATCCAGGAGACCTACGTTTCAATTCTCACTTTCTCTCACCCCCTGCACTGGCAAAGCTGTTGCGGCAGCTGTTCAGTGTTGCTGCCGTTTGGTTGCCATTCAGCAATGACCTCCACACAAATAGTTGGTGGTGCTGATGAGAACCAAACTGTGAATTCCCTCTCAGGCCTTGACAGTGATAAAGCTGGAAAGATGTTCCCTGGCAGTCTGAGATACTAGAAATCCTATCTCAAACTTCAAATATTACATTTATGTCTGTATTGCTAAGATTTGCTGTTTTTTCCATGTGTCTTGGTATAAGTTTTTCTTTTAAAATCCCTATCTTGTAATAAGGTGATTATGTTACAGCTTTAACTTTCAGCTACCGAGGTCTCCTTTCTTATTACAAAGAAATGGTAAAAACAGTTTCAAATCTGTGAAGATTTAACAGGTTTAATATTTCTTTTTATCTGATTTGTGTGGAAGTAACTACAGGAAAAAAAAAAGCAACTGTCCCCACTTGCTATTCAAAGCCATTTCTTCCCTTAAAATACATGTATATTAAATATAATTTCTAACCTACCAAAGTATTTGAGAAAAGCATCATTCTCGTCTTGTTATTTTATGTAAGGAGGAAAAAGTTAAATTCATCTCTCCCTGCTATTCCTGCTTTCTCTGTATTTCTTCATTTCAGAACTACAACCTTCTCTTAAAGGTAGAGATATCCCCAAGTATTATTATAGCTTGTATAATTTTATGTTATTTTATGTAAGTGAGAGGCTTTCTACCAACATTTCTCAGGAAATGGGCTCATCACCCATCAGAGACAAGAATCTCAAATTAGGTCCCAATAATATAGTGTGAATTTCCCAACATTTCTGACTATTTAAACAAATTTTGATATCATGCTGATTTCCAAGGGACATCTCATTTAAGGAGACTTCCCCTGTTTTTGCTTTAACAGTCCAATAATATTTTACACCTCTCCTGATGTGCGGTACTGTGACAGTACTGTTGCAAAATTTATGAGCATGACCTGTTTTGTTTTATTATGTAGAACTACTCAGAAGAGCTTTCTTTTTATGGAAATTGTAAATGATTGTAAATGTAGCTGTAAATGATTGGAAGAATGGTAGAATTTTGGCTGAAAAAAAATCCCTAAAAATTTAATATGGGAAATTTATAATGAAAAGTCTTTGTAATAAATCAAATCATATAGGGGGTTTTTGGTGTGGTTTGTTTGTTTTTTGTTTTGGGGGGGTGTTTTAATTAGGAAAAACCCACCATTTTGTTCCTTAAAAAATAGGTACCTTTCATTGTTCTGTGAAGATCAGAGAGACAGTCAGAAAATAAAAATTCTAAAAGACTAGTTTTCCAAACCAACAGTCTTTTGAAAAAATAATGAGAATATCTCTGTCTAAAAACACTTGGAAAGAAGTGCCATAAATAGAGGGCTGGTCACTGATATTAACTTATGATTAAGGGATGATAAGAAGATATTTAAGTCTGAATAAAAGGGTTGTGCACCTCAACTCTATTAGTTCTAACAATGCAATGTCCACAAACTGAGGAGTTTGAATAAAATAAAGGAAAGCCCCTGAGATTTTCTCAATTTTTTAAACCTACTTTTAAATAGTATTTCTAATCTAAGCAGAACTATGTGACCAAAGATCATGCTCAGAGATCATGATCAAATATGTAGAATCATTCTGGCAAGGTTTATGTTATTGTATACGCTACTTTACTGCAATAATTGTCAAATTTCTACAGGGAGTGTTAAAAGGGAGTAAGATAATGATAATTATGTATTTGTAATTCAAGTAAATTTATATTTTTTTAATATGGATCAAAAATATATGGATCTCTCAACAGAGAGGAAGACAGACACAGAGACTTTAAGTCAATGAACTTATGAATTTTCTGTGCCCTTCTGTCAAAATAGTTATAGTGATGCCTTAAGTTTTAAGTTTTTCTATTCAGCTTGGATGTGCTTTTCTGATGTGCTATGGTGATGAAGACAAAACAGTCCTATTCCATTTGAGAACTCAAGGACGTTTCTGCAAACTTCAGGCCCTACGCATAAACAATGTGGAAAGAGGAGAGCGGGTTCATGCAAATGAACCAAAACCTATAAAAGTGTGAGATTTTGTGACCAAGCCCTCCTTTGCTTTCATCTTGGAGCCATCCAGGCAGGGGCCTGCTAGGGTGTGACCTTTTGTAGGCCTTCCATAGGCCTCTTAATAAATACCCATTTTATTCCTCCCAACTCTGTGTGTAGCCTCTGTTCCAGCTCCTCAAGGCATCAATAGCAGATATTCTCTTGGTCTATTTTCTATAAACCTGACCCAAAGATTAATGAAAAAAAAATTGATAGCATAATCCTTGAGTATTCTTTTATTATACAGTTTCTGTGTTATAAATAATGTATTTTCCAACAAGAAACAATAATAGCAGAGTACATGTAAAATTCTTACTTCCAAATGATGTATTTTTTGGCCTTGACAAGAGGTAGTGCAATTGCCCTCTACTACAGGACAAGTTGACTCCACTCTTTTTCCTACCAAGTGTTTTCTAAGGATTTGGTAGTATATTAAATGTAAGTAAAAATATTTATTCCCAAGGTGATACATAAATCTAAAAGTTTCAGCTCCCAGAATCCTCACTAAAATGTGAGAAAAAAATCAAAAACAACTTCCAAACCAGCCAAACAAAAAAAAAGCCCTTAACAAACAACAAAGATAAATATGGTTTGTATAAATATAGTATAGTGTGTACTATAAAAATATCATAAATATATTTTATTTCAAAATATTCATTTATATACGAGTTGAATTTTTGACAAATACATGTCCTTGTATTCCGAGGACATAAGCAGACACATGCTGTTATATGCAATCATCCCATTTGAAAATCCCTGTAATTCCTGCTGAAACACACCTGTTGCATCCTGGGGTCCTTCTTTCCTCAATCATTCAGGCATTCAGAAGTAGTCCATGGCTTCCTGCCAGCACAGAGGGAGCATCTTTTTCCATCCAATAGAAATTAAGGCTCAAGGAAAACTGCTGTGTGCTTAAGTCTCACTCTGGTTGAAAGTCATTGAGCTGTAGTGAAACCTTGAGGTTAAGCTGGAGAGAGCTCCAGGCTACTCCAGTCTAGGCATAATCAATAACATAGGCAAAAAGTGCAGGTTTCAGGCACTATTTTGCAAGATTTTGTTTGCAGACAGGGATGGTTCTAGACAAGTGTCCCGAGAAACAGGCAACATAAGTGTTTTGAAGTGAGACATTCATCACTTCTGTTTACAGCAGTGCCAGGTGACAAAGTGACAGTTCCATGCATGGCTGTCATCCATGTGAAGAAAGCATCAGACAAGCCTAAAGAGATATGAAGGATTTCACTCTGAGCTTCCTGCATGCCTGCAAGATAAGCTCAACACCGAGCTATGGCCCCGATCATATTGCCTTGATCTAAGAAGTAAAAAACCTGTCTCTTATGCAGCAACTGAGAGAAAAATGGGTGAAATTCTTATGATATTAATCTTAATGAGATCTGTTCCTTTATTTTCATGGGACCATAATTTCACTCACCATATGGTAAAGTTAAAAGAAGAAACTATGTTTAGCATTAATGAGACCTAGTCTGTATTTACTTTCATGTGCCAAGTTAGAGTGAGGTATTAATTACGAAAGAAAAAACAAACCTTAGAGAAGTAAACATTCATGTAACAAAGATTACTTTTCATGGACTGTGTTTTCAAAGAATGAAATAAATGCTATTGCAAAGATACTTAAATAGTAAGCAAAAATACTTTGAAATCAGGGTGTAAAGGAAATAAGCCTCTCTCCTTGATAATCATCCTTAGAACACACAAGTGAAGCACTTGAAGTTCTTGTAAGATTTTCAATATATACTCCTATCTCATGCATATCTTAATGTATAGAAATAAATCAAAGTAGAAAGTGTAGTTTTCTCATTTTTATCTTCATTTAAGAAACATATTTGAAGACTTTATGGAAACGAAGTTCTTTTGTGTGCAAGTATTTGATATTACTCCTCCTGTAGATGTTTAAAGTGAGGAAGTGAAACGACTTAATGGACATTTCTTTGTCTACATGAATCAGTACACAACTGAAAGAAATATTCTGAAGTTTAGATAAAATGCATTTTTCTGAAAATTAAGGAAACCATGTATGTAGTTTATGTTCTTGAAAGCCCGAAGAAGCAGTCAGTACTTTATTAATTTACAAAATTACAGAAGAAGCTCAAAGGGATCAACATCTTTAGTTCCAACAGTCAGCTTGCATTAGCTGGGTTAAATTAAAACATAGAGCTATTATTGATGGTAATTTTGCACAGAAATCTGCTGCTTAGGGTATTGCATAGGAAATGCTGAAAATTGCCAACAGGAGACACTTGGCCCAATAGACAGGGAAGAATCTGATTGAGCTATGCCCTCCTGCAGCTGGCTGGAGGGCCGTGATCCTTCTCTTTAGATTTTAACAACTGTTCAATGAAAACAAATTTAAGTGAGGTAACAGGCTTTCCAGTTGTTTGCTCCTGGATGAGTGATTTCATCTCTGGGCAATGATTAGGCTTTCAATAACCTCACAACAATCTAATAAAGGAGCAACATCCTGTTCTATATTGCTAGCATGAAACTGAGTGGAATGGAGGAAAAGCAACTTGCTTAATATCACAGAAGTTACCTGTAATAAAACAAAGTGCTTGAATCTCTTAGTTCCTGTCATATTAACAGCACCATCCTTCAACTTCTTAGGGTATCTGAAAACAGCGTTTGGTACAACTGGAGACAAAGCTGGTAATAGGATTCAAAAATTAATGATGGCCCTCTAAATATAAAAATGTAACTGTTGTCCAGAGCGCCACTTTTTCCAGTTGATAAGAAGACCTTAGAACAGGTTATTATGTAAAATATGTGCTAATGTATGTTGAATTTAAAACCTGATTTATTTAAAGAATCAAGACACAGTTTATCCAATTATCATTCACAATTCTGGAAGACATTATAAGAATATCAAATTTCATGTGGCTAGGAATTAAAAGAGGATGCTCTCTGGGTAGTGTTTATTAATATGCTATTATTCTGTAGGGGTAGTTAAATAGAAAGAAGAAAAGACAACACTGCTTGTACTTTCAAAATACGAGAAAAATTAAAACAAGCAACATAGTGCAAAATAGCGGAGAGAAAACATAGTGAAGAGAAGTCAAGTCTGAGTATAAGGTGATTTTTAGCACCAAAACAAAGCCTTTATTTAAGGAAAAAGATGCTGAAGTTGACACTGTCCCTCTAAGCAAGAAGTGTCCTCCATCTAAAACACTTAATCTCACCCATCAAAACACAGTATTTCAAAATATCTGTGTGGAGGAACCATTTGTCATTTTTTTTTTCCAGAGTGTCATCCTGATGAAAGAGTTTTGTTGCATTCTAAACAATACTCAGACAGCATTACTCAAGTTGTTCAAGATGCAAGTGGTGTTTGAAGCTTTAAAAACCATGAAAACATCTATTTAAAAATGGTTAGTGTTATCTGCCTATCTCAATACATTAATCTTCTTCTGACTGTGTGCTTTCAGAAGTGGGAGAAAAAGCAGTCAAATATACAATCTTCAAGTAAAGTTCAGTTCCTGAAGTAAGTTCTTTATTACTGACTTTTTCAATCCTCCTCTGAAGCCCAAAGTAAACGGATATAGAATTTCAGGTCTTCAGTACCTTTACTCATATAACTATGTTGGTTAATATAATAACAGAGATAAATAATTGCTTTCATATAGCTGCTTTTTGATTCAAATAACTGTAGATATTTTGCCTATATGTTAATCACAGGATAAAATGAAAAACAAACAAACAAACAAACAAACAAACAAAAACCCAAAACCAAAACAAAACAAACCCAAACAAACAAACAAAAAAACCCCCACAAAAACAGAGGGAAGAAAAAGTAAAGAACTACATGATTCACAATATCCTCCCTAGTACAAATAGAAGAATTACACTGCAGGGGCTTTGCCCTGTGGGCTAATGCTTTTCAGAATGTTCTTTAGACCAAGCCCTAAATAAAACAGTCTGTTATAAAAATGAAATGTAACCATTTTTTTTCCTAGAATATCAGATGGATATCAGAGGGAATAACTAAGCCTGATGTTTTGACACAGAAAGAAACAAAAATCCAACCCCCCACCTCCCCCTCTCAGAAAAGCTAAACAACCCTAGCCAGACACTATTTAACAACCTAATATTATATTATATGTTCTCTGAACTTGAATAATAAAAAGTTGCTAGAATGCATTAGATATTGGTCTGTTTAATAATTGAATGGAAGTTCTGTGTACCATTTATCCTCTCTTGGGGCTCAATGCAGCTTTAATCCAAATGATTATTCATGTATGTGAATGAAGATGCCAGACCTTTTACCAGCACCATTTTTTACCTGAATGAAAAAGGAAAACTGTCATATGGTTGCATAATGAACTTAGGTCAGTAATTCCTTTAAGTACATTTTTTAACAGCTTTTACAGAGGGAAACTAAAAGGGAGATATTGTTTTTTGACACTGCTTCAGCAGGCTGTTCAAGTTTCTTTTTATCCCAGTGTAATGCACTGCTATTTTAATTGTAAATGTCACTATAATGGAGTTGGAGTGTTAAATGAGAAAATAAAATTAAACATACCTTTACAAATGAGCAGTTAGAATTTCATGCTGTAGCTACAAAGATGTTATGGACAAGAGAAATTTAAATCCTGAACATGGGAAATTTTATTTGACTTGGGTTGGAGGCAAAACCTTCTTCCCCCAATTTCTGCATTTCTATTTAACATTATTTTACATTATTACATGCTGCCAAAACCACAAGGAAATAATTTTTATTTTTTGTTCTACTGATACACTTGGGAAAAAAAGGAAGTAGTCGTGGGTTTTTTGTTTTTTGGTTTTTTTTTTCAAATATTTTTCAGGTCTGACAAAGAAGAACCAAACTTGATACTATAGCAGCACTGGCAGTAGTTGCCATGAAACAGGGTTCGTTATGTTAACTGATCAGTTTGACAGAAAAGGGTAGTGAGCATTTGGAGTCAACTGACAGGTTAGCAAGGAAAGAAATAAAAGATAAAGTAAGTAGGCAAAAGATGTAATTTCATGAAGCTGGTTTGTTTCAGGAAAGACAATTTATGAGTTCCCCATATAGTCCCAGTTTGTTCCCTTCAACAAATGTAGCTGAATAAAATTGTAAGGGTCAAAATGGTGTCATATTCCCAGCACAGGTAATTTCAGTGAGCCAGTTTACAGCTCCTGCTCAAGCTGTTGTTCAGGTGAGCTGTGATCAAAGGGAGAAAATGGCAGAGCTACTCCAAACTGGCTTTGAAAGAAAAGCCATTGTTTTGTGAAACTATACACTGAGATGAAGAGAGAAAGAAGGGAGATGTAACTAATTCTTGTGGATTAATGAGAGTTAGCAGAAGGTGAGGGTGAAAAATTTGCAATGGACCATGAAACACTTAGAAGTCCACTAACCAAGAAAGTCAGATATAATTTTATTTTTTTCCTCCACAGAAGCTACCCCAGTATTTTCCTTCCTAGGTGATGGCACCTCCAAGACCACAATTGCCAAATGATGGGTCTTGGTTTTGGACACATATCTGAAAAAGAAAAAAAAAAAAGCTAAATGCCTATGTTTCCCCAAGAGCACTAAAAAAACCTAAACCAAACCAAAAACAATTATATAAGATATTAGTTCTCCATCTCTGTTGCTATATAATATTCTGGTTTGGGAAAGAGAGAAGGGAAATTTGATAGAACAGCCTTTATATACTCTACCATTCATTTAAACTGGCTGACTGCTTCCTTCTATTAATACCAATGTCTGTTAGAATTCACCTCTTTTGCTTAAATTTCCTAATTTCCCCAAGTTGCACCAAATAGACATTTTATCATTGTGCAAAGATTGATAATTAAGTTAAATTTTTAGCATGGTATGGTTATGGATATAGTTGGTTGGTGCATTAATATTCCGGCTTTCAGATAATTGGTACAACATGCTCTGTGAGATAGGCAGTGTAGTGCAGACACTTAAGACAGTGTTTTTCTAACATATTCCTATTCTCTGTCTCTATCAGCCCTGTGTCTTTCTTTAATAATTTATTTGTACTTTAAAACATTAAGTGAAATTATTTTTGATTTAAGAATTATTTTGGATCAGAGAATAAGCACCTTATCTCCATGTATTTCTATCAATTCTTTTTATTAAAATGCAAAATTAAAAGGAAATAAAATAAATATTAAAAAAGAAAAAAAAGAAAAAAAAGAAATATTTTAACTTTTTTTTTTTTCTTTATTAATACTACTATAAATGTAAGAAATGACATCTGCAAATTTATCAACTTGAAAATTTTTTCAAACTTTTACAATTTATTCAAACCTTGTGGAGAAGTATTGCAACACTTCAGTACCAACCTTTTTGTCCTTTTCTTGGCAGGCCTTTATCTAGGTTTATATAACATAGAAAGGATAAAGCGGTAGGCTTAAACTGTGATTGAAAAATGGCATAATTCATAATTATTGCTTGCTTTTTATTTAGAGTTATTTTCTCTCCAGTATCTATGAGTCTCAGTAGCTGGATTGATTCATTTCAGGGGGAAAAGAAAATGTTTATTTTGGTGCAAGTTGCAGTTCACCTTGTTAATAAATACTCATCTCAACCAGTGCAAATAGTAGAAACATTAACTGTAAAACCACATGGACATCTGCCTTTAACAAAAACATGCTTTTCATTAGAGAGAATGATTCTTATGTTAACTTGATTATTTTTCTTAATGTTGGTATTATCTATAAATAAAGATGTACCTGTTATATCAGTGTCTTTTCAAAGTGACAACTTGTGGCGGTATCAAACTGGAAAAAGGGCTGAGGCAATCATCACCACTGTAGCCTAAAAGTATGTGTAGAACTGTTAAACCACTTTAACATAAGATAAGTTCTTGTTCCATTGTCCCAAAATATTCCAAAGAACTATTTAATGTATATGTATCCTCAGGGGTTTAGCTCAGTTTTGTGAATAAATGAGGCTTTAGTCCATATTCTAGGTGCTAAAAGATACACAATTTTAACCTATTCCTATGAGAAATGTTTGATGTTGTCACATTTTCCTTACTGAAGAATTTTGAAAGAAATTAAATTAGTCTTTAGTCAGGCAGTTAGCCTGGACTTCTTGCCGCCATTAAATTATACAAATGGTTGCTTTGTTTCATTATTACACCTGTATTCTTTGATGAACTGACCTTTTTCAGTCTGAAAACTAAACAGTCTGCATGCAATGAAAAGACCATATGCAATGAATAAATATTTATTCATGAAGAATGTAATGTTTAAATTAGTAGGAAAAGGTCTCTCAGAACTAAACATTATTCAATTATAAAAGGGCAAAATAAATATCCAAATTAGTCTCCAACTTTCCATGTCATACTGAAAGATTTCAACTTGAAACAGAGCAATAAGTCAAAACGTTTTGTTTCTTGTTTGTTCTTTCATGACTGGATTTTCTTTATGTTTTCCTCAGTTTACATCAGAGTCAGTGGGTTTGTGTTATTAATGTTGGAATCATTGTTTGTTTCCCATACCAATAACATTCTGTTAAACAATTTCCCAAGCAGAGGACTGGTGCCTGGAAATGGAGATCCTTATCTGTCCCACTCTCGTGCAGTTTGTCTGAAAGTAAGGGTACAAGCTGGAGACCAGTTGTGCTACCATGTGTTAAGTCATGTACTGTAAGTCTGTAATTGCCAGTGAAGAAATTTTAAGTCAGCCTCAATTATAAAAGGAGTATATTAAACTAAAATGCATCACACAGCAGACTGAGCATGAACAATAAGATGTCAAAGCACAGTAGTTTAATCTTAGCTGTACACTGGTATCTCCATAGCTTCTGTCTTGCTGGGAAAGTAAGTAGTGTTTGTCAATATTAGTCATTTGAGCATGACTATGATTGGATGATTTTATAACTAAACCAAAACAATAGGGTAACATTTTTGACATCAGGACCATCTGTCTTTTTTGTGTTAGATTTGCCCAGATTAGAAGTCCACAAGGTACTCTACTTCTTCTAACCTAAGCTGGTATAGAGGGGTAAAGGCTAAAGGAATATTCCAAATTCTTATAAATTAATATTGGAAAAAAAATAGATAAGTAAGGTGTTTGGAAGATTTAAACAAAGATTTGCTTCCTGACTGTGTAGGATTTCTTCATTCTACCATCTGAACCGTCAGTTTCTTAGGCAAGACCATACGTTCCTTCACCACTGAGGTCAGCTGTTGGTACTTTATGGCATTGTTCCCAGACACTGGAGGAGTCTAGCTTATTCAAACATGACACTTTATTTGAAAGATGTAAGAAATATTTTATATCTTTCCCTCTGAACGAAATCATATGGCCAGCATTTTTTTATAAACTTATTCACAAAGACCATTCTCTTGTATTTATTTCAACTGGAATTCTATCAGTTTTATTCATAGTCCACAAAGAGTTTAAAATCTAAGTCCAAAGTCTGATTTGTGTTTGTTTGTTACTGTTTTAGCAGTGTTATATGCCTACCAGCTCTGCAATTGAGAAAATTGTCTGCCAAATGGCAGTTTCTAAAACAACAGACTTCCTCCAGAACAGGCAAATTGCAGTCACAAAAGTAAAGAGGAGGAAATGAAGACACATAAGTCCTTTTTAGTCTCCTGTTGTAGCTCATAGATTTAAAACCCACAGCACTCATGGACAAAATGGAGCACTCCTCACAGTGCTACACCTCCTCCCTCTTTTCATTCCACCCAAGAAATTATAACATGCATATCTTGTGCAAACTCTAAAGTCCTGGTTAGCTGGGGATATTTTCTCTAGAATTTTGTTTCTTTATTTGGTTGCCTGTTTTTTCAGGGTGTGTTACATACAGCTGTTTCTAAGGTACATGTTTTCCATCATCCAGTAATCATTCTCTTTCTTAGTCTCCATATCTAACAATATTGAAAAAGCTGATCAGGAAACAAAAAGAATCATTAATTTCTTCATGTTCTAAAGCTACACTTTGCTTATCTGTGACAGAAAATATCTTCACACATAACATTACAAACTTGGTAATTTGTCACAAAATATTTTATACATACACAGCACTTGTTATGTATATCATGCATCGAGTGTCTCTCAAACATTGTCATGTTTGCAGACACACTAACTTTCAGTAGCCTTTTGATGTAGGTATAATACATTTGGATGTCAGGCACACACTTGCTGGAAGTTCAGCTTGGTTCACTTTAGTTGCAGGCCTTCAGTCTCAGTTTCACCACGACGCAGAAATCCTGCCAGATGCATTAGCAGTGATTTCTAATTTCATTGGTCCATTAGACACCTAGTGCCTTTGATAAGGTAAACTTGTGATGCATTTGAAAAAGACCCAGCAGAAAGAGATTGAAGATTGAGAAGCACTGAAAGTTGTTGTGGTGTTTTATGACTTAATTTTCCTTTTCAAATGGAAACACCCTTTACCTTCCTGAATGACAAGTCAAGCTGTTGGGTTGCCAGTCTTGAAGTAATAGGTGTTAATTTTCTAGATTTAACTCAAGGTGTACAAAACTATTGAATATTGTTATTTCTCCAGCTTAAATAAAAATTCCATGCAAACATTTCAGCAACATGTTGTACCTTCTCTAAATATATATTTGCCTTGGCACATACTGCAATCTTTAGGGATTATGTACATTTGCATTTGGCTTTTTCTTTCTTTTTCCTTTTTGCTGGTCAGCTGGACATTATGCAAATTTCAATGAAGAGAACAAACTAGAAAACAAGGAATTTCCTTCTCTGTTAGTGAAGTAATATCCAGACTTTGCATAAACAAAAAACACAGAGCTGAAAAAATGCGGAAAGGGTGGCAGCATACAATGTTTTAAATTTATTACAGACAAAGTCTTAGGATCAGTGAGAAATGAAATACATATAATGATGCACACATATGAGCCTTCCCTTTAAAATCAGTGGATGTTTCAGTGAGCTAATTTAGGAATAACTTTAATGCACACTGTGCTTAATGCCATTTTAATTTGATCCCTTTGAGAAACTTCCAACTTTTCAAATTTTCAAATTCAGTTCCAGATATTTATATGACTATATTCAATTAACTACAACTACATTTTAAAGCTTTCCTTTCACATCTGAAGTTCATTTCCAGTGACGCTGTTTGTATTTAAGTTTCTGTTTTAAAGGTTGGATGGTGGTGTGTTTTTTCAGAGAATTTCTTTAGATTTTGTTGCATTTCCTGACATTTAGAAGGTTAGTTAGTCGGCTTTTTGTTTTAGTTTGTTTTGTTTTGTTTTGTTTCCCCAACAGGTCATCTGTTGAGTGATTGCTTATTTAATTAAGTAGCAATTCTATTTGGTGTCCAGGCAGCAGTGCAGATGTTGGCACGATGCTAATCAGTATAGAGGACATTATTTGACAATCTTAACTAAGGCTGAACAGTACTTATACATGCAGTCTAATTTCAGACTGACCATAAAATAACAGCCAACATAAGTAAATGCTGTAAAATAGAATCCCAGATATTGATTTATGGAGAACAGTATTTGTTTCTTTGTGCTATTAATTTCTTTCAAGTGCTTTATTTTGATTGGTGGATATGAAACCATGAAATCAGTTATAGCTTTTCTTTACTATTTTAATTGCTTTTATACTGTATCAGATTTTGCACACTTCCATAAACACATAAGATACATCCAAAATAGAAGACAATAAGCAATTGAAAATCACTGAAAAATCATGGAATTGCTGCAGTGAAAAACAAAGAAGGAGGAGAAGGAAACATTCTTTTTCTTACAATTTATCTCCCCTCTTTTCAAAATCATGTCAAAAATAATGACTTGGAAAATCCACTGTTTAAGATGATGGTTAAAAGAAGCTACTTAAAGTTAGCTTATGAATAGCAGCACTCTTTCAGCTTTAAAAATTTGGAGAATAGGATTTTCCTCTCTGGAGAGCTTTGGTTGCATTACTGGGCAAATTTTAATCTGCAATAAATTCACTACTTCTAAAGAGAAGTGAATGTCTTACATAACAGAAGATACTGAGTTCTTGAAATGAAACATTATTATTTTTATTTAGGTCAGTAAAATCAAAAGAATCTCTTAAACAGCTGGGGTCAGGAGTCCTACTAAAGACACTACTATTTGAAAATTTAGAATTAACACTCATTAAATTACATATGTTGCAGAACTGAAAAAAGGAATGCACAGAACAGTGTCCTCACTACCAAACAGAATTTAGCATCCCCCACTTTTTTTCATCCTGAATGAAGTAGTTAACATCACAAAGTATACAGCTAGTAATTCTGGAGTCCCATCTTTAGCATTTCTAATGATTTTATGGAGACTAAAAGAAATAGATTCAAGCAAGCAGGCCTAGAGCATAGTCCTTCTTAGGACTGCAGTCACAAGTTTCCAACACGTTAGACATTGTGTCTCCCATACTTAAGCTATAAATCAGTCTTTAAGTCTGACTATCCTCATAAAATTCTGCATAAACTATACGGTCCTGGGGACAGGAACTTCTCTACAGGCAAGAGAGAGACACAGTAGTGGCAGGAAGAGAAAGCTTCATCTCCTGCTCCTAAGTATGAGGATGACCTCTCTGAAGATGCCTGATATGGAAACGATTAACTCCAGAGCCCCAAAATTCAGCACCTTTTCTTCCTGTCAAACAGCCTCTGATTGCAGTGTAGAATTAAACTCACCCAGGCTGACTGAGACGATTCTGATTCATACAGTCCTGGTTGAAGGCTGCACAATGCACATAAAGCTGGTGCGTTTATTTTTAGTTCTTGTCCAATCAACCACTAGAGAAATGTGTGCAAATGACAAGTTGCTTCATAACAATGATTCCACAGGGAATAGAAAGGTTTTCTTTGTTTCACATGGTGTTCCACACTTGCATGCACCTTCTTGGCCAATTTAGGTTATCGGCAGCATTTAGAATAGAAAACAACATTCAACAAAATTTACCATTTTGATCTTAAAAGCAAAACTTAGAGAAATAAAATTGCAACTTTTAGCAGGTGAAAATAAGTTTATTTTCTTATGTGATCACCCTATTTTCTCTAGAAGTTTCCTTCTCTAGAACTTTCACAGTGTTTATATCTTTTGCATTAAAACAATGTTGTTGTTTTTTTTGTCAAAGCAAATCTTCTCTTTATCATTCTCAATGTCCAAATACAGAGCTGAAGAGAATATGAAAACACTTGCCCCTTTGCACTGTCTCAATATCACGATAAACGGTTGAGTATGCCTCACTGACTTTCAGGTATTGTTGTCTCTCAAGTGTCTGTTAGAAGTCTGGGATTAATGATGGCCTCAAAGATGATGTAAAACAGCAGCCACAACTGATCTAAGCCCTGTGTTGCAAGTGAAGACAGCAGCAGAAGCACCTCTGTTCAGGCCTGTGGCTTACATGCCATTTATGTTATGCATAAGTTAAGGGATCCTTGTCTTACATGATCCATGTTTTGCTTATAGTATTCAACAACTATTATACTATTGAAAGGAAACAAACAAACAAATAAACAAACAAACAAAATAAAGCCAACAATCCATAAGTACTGAAGTACAGTGTACTTTTTTTTTCCTTTATTCTTTTGTTCCCAGAATTACTGTGTATCATTTAAAGGATTTATCTTTTGTAGACTGGATGAGTTTGGCATCATTTGTTGCTGAATCTTGTGATGGTCTGAGAATAAAATTCTCCATCCTTTGCAACATTCATTTTAAGATTTCTTTTCCATTCTGGAATATTTGCAGTAGTCAGACAAGTTCCTGAGTTGAAGAGTTACAAATGAAATTTGTCAGCCTATGATGTGCAGGAGGTCACACCAGATTAAGATTTTGTAACCTTTAATTATACAGGTGTCATCCCTTTAGTAGGATTAAGGATTGCAATTGTGCTCTGCTGCAGAAAAATGTTGGAAAAAAATATGAAAGGAAAATTATTTTATTTTCTTTGGGTGCAATCAAATGTATCTACATCTGGGTACATCCTTTCAGCCTCTTTTATGTTTGGTGAAGTAATGAAAACTCTTCATTACACTGATTATACAAGGAGGTTGGGCAATTGTCTCAGAACCAGACTCCACTTGGTCACACAGACTCTGCACTTTTGCACCTAGTAACTTTCTTGTATTGTCAGTGCTTACACAATGATAACACACATAATTGATCAATTAAATACTTTGCAAGTTAGACATGCAAATGATGAATAATTTTTTTAAGCCTAGTTGTCAAGTTTCCATCATGGGTCCAGTAGCCATGGCTATCACAGGCCATTTGGTACTGTGCTTCTTGTTGAGGAGATTCAAAGATCCTTCACCTGGACTGCAGAGTCTCCATTTAACTTTACTAAAGAGAAGACCTTAAATTAGAAGCCTGTCACACCTAGAACTTCTGTTATCATTTATGCTGCATCGGTTATTTGCAAACTTCTTTTTATCTCAGAAAAATAGAAAATAAAATAGTTCAATGTAATTGAAAATAATTTAAACAAAGGAAAGATTTTAAGTCACACTTACAAAAGGCTTCTTTCATAAGAAACAATATAAAATGCCAGGCATCACACCTTACAGGAATTTTATAAATTCAGATTTGCTGAGAAGACAAATATAACATATGGTCTACCCTTTTAATGAAAGGATGAAAGGGATGGAGGGAATTTGTACTTCAAAATGCCATTAAAAAAAAAAAAAAGAATGACAGAAATTATAACCGCTGAGTTAACATATTCTTGTTGTTTCTTTTAAAAATATGCATTTTTAAAACGTTTGCAGCGTATAAATGTTTTAGGAATTTAGGATTCTTATTTATCTTTGAAGTCACATTGGATGTAATTTTACTCCTGCCAGAAAAAATGTAAATGGTTTGGAAGAATCTCCGCCATAATGCCATTGAGAACATTTCAGTCACGTTTCTTATATATCTTTTCCCCTAACATCATTACCTTTGATAACAGAAATAAATAAGCTCCTCTTTAAGAGCAGTGGTTCACAGAAGTCTTACGAGAAAGAGAACAATTGGGTGTCAAATTTTAAAATTACTAATATAATAGTTTCTTTAGAAACCAGTATAAGTTGTTCAAGTGGTAATTTTATGCACCTGAATTGCATAACATTGAAACAGGGACTGCATGTAATGAGTAGCCTTCCTTTTCTCCTAAGGATGTACTATCTACTCAATTTCCTCTGCATAAAGGAGGAATTTGGATGTGAGGTAAACTTCATTAAGCAGATCTGTGGTTTTAATTTAGTAGATGAGTGTTCCATTAGTCCCTCTGGTTTGGGTGCAGATTCTGCCTTTTCTGCCCTTGCTTGTTCATTTGATGATGTTATAAATGAATAGGAAAAGGATCAAAAACCTCCAATGGCTGTAATATGAGGACCATGTGTACATTTTCTCTTCATTTGAGTAGGAAAAAACAAAAAGCTTTTCTTTGATTTCCAGTAATTAACCTTGCCAGACAGACCATGAAGAGTAAACAGGCAATCTGCAGTCAAGCATGCAGTTGCCCTTCTATAGGGTCATGTGTTGAATTTATGAAAAGAACAGTTACTTACTCCTCAGGAAATCTTGTTCAAGATATTATAATCAGAAGGAAGATAGTGAAGTAATGAATGTAATCAATGCATGCAGGTTTTGATTAAAGTGTCAAGAGTATTTGTATCCCTTTATGTTTTTTTTTTTAATATCGTCAGGTGAGACTAGGAAGGATGGATCTATTTGAAATATCTTTCAGTTTTATTCCCATCCAGAGAATACAATATCTCAAAAGAAGGAAGGAAGTCTGAGGGGACATTGTCATCTCAAATTTTATTTTAAAGGGCACCTCAGGGCTTACTTGAAAGGTCCTTGTTCAGAAGTCACCAACAACAACCTACCTTGTGCATAAGAGGTGGGGGTAGGGGCCATGAATTTCAGAGAAGCTATGTTCCACATATTAGAAACAGGATACTTCATGGCTATGTCAATTTCAATATATCCTGGGGACTAAAACCTGTGGATCTGTAACAAGGAATTGTTGATGCTAAAAATCTCACTTGACAGAAGGTAAAAAGTTCAAGTCTCAGGCTTCCTTATTTTTTTCTTTTTTTCCAAATTCACACAAGTTAGTCGGATGCCCATTTGCAACTGGTGTTCATCAAACTTCATCCAAATTTCATCCAAAGGAAATTCTGTTCTTTTGTTCTGAAGTGCCTCCACATTATGCTCCGATCTCAAAATATGTCATATGGAGGTGCACCATAACACCTGCAGGGACCTAAACTCTTATAGGGCCACAATCCAAAATCATGTTGCAGGTTAATAACTGAAATAAAGGAGATTTATTTGCTGGCTGGGGCTCATCTGGCCTTAATTCCGTCTGCAGCCTGGTGGCTAATGCTATATAGTATCTAGGTAAAACTGTTCTGGCAGCAATTATGGCAAGAATCATAGAAATTTTGACTGGATGGGACCTTTGAACTTTGTGTTATGAGTCAAGTTTTAAGCCCTAGACCACTGTGATAGTAGCAGTCATGGTGCAAAACACTTCATACATGTGTTCAATTAGAATTCATAACTTCAGGCATATGATTCTGATAACAGAAGACATGTTGTCCTTCAAATTAGTCTCTAAAGCAGAAAAGAGAAGAATCAAGTCAAGCTTGGATTCCTTTTCACTGCCTTAAGTAACAAGAGGATACAGAGGGAGAACTGTTCCCACTCAAGGTCCTGAACTTTTTATGGTGTTTAAGATAGAGAAGTGATAGCTATAATATACTATCTAGTTGTAATTTAATTCCCGTGTAATTATTACAGACTTACTTCATTATCAAAATAGAAAATCAGAAATTCTTCTTATGTCATTTATTTAATTTGGAAACAGCCACAACAGAAAAAACAAAACAAAAACCAGTCAAATATTGGTATCCAAGGAAGTGACTAGTGGGATACAAGCTACTTTCCACTTATTTTTATTGAGAATGGATGTCTGAAGTAAAATGTGACTAAGTCAGTCAACCATGCAGATACCTTGTACTCCTCCTGGATGCTTGGCTGGCCAGAATAAAGCATTGCAGAGTTTGCACTCTTCATTCACTTGGTGTTTTGCAGCTTTGATTCAGTGTGCAAAGCAAAATAAGTCCCTCAGCAGAGCTAGGTCCCTGTCCTTTCACAGTTGACAGGCTGCCTGCATGTGTCCCTGGGGCTGCCAGCTGAATCTCCAGCAGGCAGCTTACACCTGCACATCTCAGCCAAGCCCAGACAGAATATTTTGGTGCATTCAAACCCCTTTGCTGTTCAGCCAGCTCAATCCATTCATCCCTCTTGCTCACACAGTGAGATTCACTAAGGTAAACTTCTGATGTGATGTGCTACACATGCTTTTCTGAGGAGGATAGAACGGAGATTGGCAATCCTTGTTCTAGCATCACCATACTTCTTAGCCCAGGAAGAGCCATCCTTGCCTCATAAGGGATAGTTCATCTGTTCATGTGGTGTGTGTACTCTCACATCATTTCTAGAATGTAACCACAAAATTCGCCAGACTTCTTCTAGATCAGTCATATTTTATCCTGTGGAAGCTCCAACCTCTCTGATGAATGTAATTATTTTATACTGATGAACTCCTCAAAAAAACCCAGGAAAATGGAAGAAGGAGAGAACAAATGCCCACACATTTAGAACTAAAGAAATCAATATACAAGAGCAAATGAGGAAGAAAAGAAAAAAAATAATTAATTAAACTTGTACACCACAGCCCTTATGTTTGTGAGAATAAATGTCCTAGCACTACTACTCAAATTGTGCAGGAAGATTAATATGGCTCAAATATTAATGAAAAAAATATTATAAACTACTAGGAAGATAAGTCAACAAGGAAAAATCACAATATGTATGAAAAAACATTTTTTTTTTCTGAGTCACTGACAACTGAAAAATTTCTTCAATTGCTTATGGAGTAGGAGCCTAAGAAAAAGTACAAGGTGTACCCCACAAGCTAAAAAATCATGCATTAGAACAATAAGACCAGAATCTTTAATACTTCATAACACAAAATAAAATTTCAATTTGGTGAACTTCCATTCTTGTGGTATTTCAAATCATGAGATTTGAAAGCAGATACAAAACAGTGTTTTAAATTAAAATGGCACATTCAGAACCAGAAAAATCTTTATCTTGAGGATCATCTTTAGAAATGAAGCACTGATCAAAAAGGATCAGATAAATTTCATAAGATACTTATAATTAAAAAGATGCTGAGAAAGTGTCTTTGTTTGAATACGTTATAGTTGCCACAATGAACATTCTGAGGAATTGATTAGGTAGGGTAATATTACTTTTGTGATAACATTAAGGGCACATTAAGTATGTATATATAAATATACAGGTAATATATAAAGGGGCACACATACACATGCAGGCTATACACACACACTTATACATGTATACTTGCATATAGCAAATTGACAACAAGAAATTGATCATTTTAAGTCACTGCTAGAAATAACTTCAGAAAATTAATAAGGGAAGTGAAAATGTAGGGAGCAAGCACAATAAAGTACTAAGCAGTAACGAAGATATTGGTAAAAATGTCAGGAAGTACATTTAACTGTAAATATATACTATATTTATGTAGTAAAAATGGAAATATTTCTAATAATTTATATTTTATTATATATTATATTCTATTTATTTTATTAACTATTATATTCTATCAATATATTTATATTATATATGAATATTTATAATATTTATATATAAAATATGAATTTCCTATTAACTGCTTGAGGGGAAAAAGCCAAGCAAACGTCATGTCACATGATAAGGATTTTCCTACTTCATTTTTCCCACAAGAGGCCAATAAGGGACATTTATTAATGTTAGAATTGTAATGCTATCAGATGTAGATAATATGCTTTAGACAATTTTAAAAGAGCTAGCTGCTGGAAGCTTCAAAGATAAAGGTCAATTTCCACTAAGTGTCTGGAACTGATGAAATTACAATTGCCTGAGAGAAAACCAGTATGGTGCCAATATCTAAAAACCATGAATAGGCTAGGTTACGTCATTACAAACTCATAATTAAGTCAGTTAGGGCATTACAATTCTGACACTGATCCCAAAATTATGGCAGAACTGATAAAAAATTTGGTTTTCTCTCTCTTCAATATTTCTTTTTACCAAGGTTTAAATTTGTTTGGTAGAAGTAATTAAATGATGTATTATTTCAAATATTTAAAAGTAAAAGTTTAACGAAATTATTTAATTAGTGATCTGATGGTAGATAAATAAGTTCTTCACAATACATTTTATTATGCAGGATGCATTATGCATCAGGCTTTATATAGATGTTACTTGTTAATATACACTTTCAGTAAGTGATGTCACACGATCTGCAGTACTTAATCTGCCTCTAAAATTTAACCTTTTTTTCACTTACACAGACTTAAAACAGTCACTGGTGAAATTAGCAGATGTCTGTAGTTAAAGTTATATTAAAGAAATAGTTTGATGATATTAAAAAGTCTGTTTTTTATGGCAAAATATACAGTATTAGAAAGCATTTATTTTATTATGGTCTAAAATAAAATTCTGCATCCCAGAAGGAAGAATGCAGGTAATGATGAATGGGAAAAGGGTATCTCAGAGAGTAATCCTAGCAAAGGTATAAAATATTGACTAACTAATCACGCAAGGACTGCTGTCTATCTTCTAGACTTATGTGGGATACACACACTGAGAAAGTAAGAAATTACAGCCTGAAAAATATTCCAGGCCAGAGCTTCTCAGCTCTGTTCCCAGCCTGATAAGTTGGTCCAGCTGAAGGCCAGGGAAAATCTCTCCCAGGATGATAACTTGGTCAAAGTAGAGAGGAATTAATAACAAGATAGAACACCTGTTGTGTGCGTGACCAGGCCCTGGGAAGGAGGT
This sequence comes from Rhabdornis inornatus, assembly GCA_013397075.1. Lineage (NCBI taxonomy): Eukaryota > Metazoa > Chordata > Aves > Passeriformes > Rhabdornithidae > Rhabdornis > Rhabdornis inornatus. The sequence continues at coordinate 80,604 of VWZS01001737.1, forward strand.
GTCTTCTCTCTGAACCAATCATCTTTTTCTGCTCTTGTAGTTGCAAGTCATGTTATAAAAACCAGTGTGTTTCTGAATAAACTTGTCTCTCTCTCTCTCTTTCCTGTCATGAGAGATGACCATGTAGCTATGCATCTTATTTCCGCCACATCTAAGGGGTTAACACCCCACTGCACGGCTACAGACTTAGACATGGAAAAATCATGATTTCAGATTGATAAATGAAAACACTAGCAGAATTTTTACAGTCACTATCTCTTTTTCCCCCCCCTTGTGTAAGAGAGCTTTAGATTGGCTCTTCTGTTGAGTAAACAAGATAACCAATGAAACTAGAAATCTAAGAAAGGACCTTAGTTACACAGACAAGTCAGTGAAAGTTTCTCTGCCACACATTTGATGCAATAATGTTCAAGACAGTGAAACAAACAAACACAGAAAATTGTGAAGAGAGTAGGCTCACATTCAGCATTAACTCGGCAGTGTTGACAGGGGAGTTAATCCAGGTGACAAAAACTAAAGAGCTTGAATCATTATTGACTGCTGGGTCTGCCATGGGCACTTTGCCCAGACAGTAAGCCTGAGACAGATAATAAGATGGAGCTGTTAAGTATATAGCCTGACTCAAACATCTTTGGACTGGATTTAGATTTTGAAATACTGCTGAAAAGAATTTGAAATGTTTCTTAAGACTGATTTTTTGGTAAATAGACTATGTATAATTTTGGTTTGTTGTACTGGCAAAAAAAAAAGCCCACAGCAGAATTTAGTAATCTGTGGATTTTCTGCTAAGAAAAAAAAAGAAAAACGAAAAAATATATCAGAGAAGAAGTGTCGTAGGCTGTGATATAATGCTTCAAAATTTTGTTTCACAAATTAGTATCTAGATATTCTGAATTCCTTTGCTTCTCAGATACAAAAAAATAGGTCCTTGTAACTTTCAGCTACTGTTACATCACTGCTGTGCTTACCATTTGGGATAAAATTCAAGTTGCTCTATGTTGTAGCTACATTCACTATATCTTTAGGAAACTTAGCAGGACTGTTAGAAGAGAGCAGTACATTTGACCTGTATTGTCTTCCTGCAGCTTCACTTACAAATGTAGACTGATCATTACTTCATTTTACACCTCCTTTTGTACTCAGAGTTCACATCACAAGTCAGAATCTTCCATACACCATTGAAGTGCTAATATTTCCATTAAACTACCATTCATTTCCTGATTTAATGCTCAGTACTAAGGGGCTGTCAGCCAGCAGCTAAACTATGCTTTAATAGTGTGGAAATATAATAAAATCAATAACTAGAGAAGCCTCTGACTTTGTGGAGTCAACCTTAATCATGAATCAGTTATCTCAGATTTTCGGACCTAACTCAAATAGACTGTGCTAAGGCAGAGAGTGGTACCTGAGAATTTATGACAAGGTCATATCCCAGCAGTGTCAGGGACTTTCCAGCCCTGCCTAGGGCACTTGCAGAACACCGACCTTTAAAGCTTCTCCCTGTTTAAACTATTTATTGCCTGCAGTGTGAGAGGAAGCAGGGAAGGGAGAATGTGGAAGTGTGGGACAAAGGTCACAGCTCTGGAGACCTCTAGTATGTGCTTTTGTTGGTTTTGCCAATTTATAGGGAAAAGCAATGAAGCGAATAAGGTAGAAGGAGTTAGATTATTGTGTGACATAGGAAAGATGTTGCTGATGTTGCATATAAATATTTTACTGACAAAATAATTTCTACTGTAAGGTATCTAAGAAGAAAGCAAAACCATTACCTTATAGGAGTAGCCATGCTCTCAGGAGACATTACCATTTCCAGTGAAAATGTCAAACAAACCATACTACTTGAAATTTTATTGAAATATATAATTAAAAAAATATTCTACTAAGCCTGTTCCTTCAACTCCTCATTTGTTTAGTAGAGTGACAGCACAGTCCATGCCAGCTCACTGAAGCATTTCTGGCTGTGATTACACTGCTGTTTCTTTCTTTGAAGAATGTCCTTCCAATGATAGACCCTTTTTAGGATGACTTTTACAATGAAAGAGGCATAAAAAATATTAGCAGTATTTTTATAGAAGCAAAGCAAAAATAATTTCTGGATTTTATTAATGTATGAAGATTATTCCAATGCAGGAAAGACACTTATTACAAATCTCTAGTGTAATCACATTTGAAGTATTACATCTTATTACCTCATAATCAAAAAATTGTAATGTCGGGGCCTTAATTCCAAAAGACTTTGGAAAGACTTGGGTTACTAGAGAAATGGACAAATAGGTGAAAAATACAGGAAAAATTAAGTCAAGCATGCGTCATTTAGCTAAGGAACAATGATTAATGAAAATGAAAGAATACATAGCAATTCAGAAATATGGTGAAATATTAAAACTTATAAGCATGGATTATTTAGAGTACTTGAGGCGCAGTCAAGTGGAACACAGTTAGCTGAATAAGCATGAACTGATAAGGCACCTTGGCACCAATTCCTGTTACACTGATAATTCATTTCCCATAGGAAGTGTCTTTAATAGACTTGTGATACTACTTACAATTAAGAAATAATTGATCTTTGACAAAGGTTCTCCTTCTCTGTTCCATCCAGTCTTTGAAAAGTATGGCCTCAAGCAGCTCTGCTCATTTGCACCAGCAGAGAATTCAGACTTACTACCTGCATCACAAAGATAAGAAAGAGAAGCATGATGCAGAGCATGGAAGGGTTTTATGTAGTGCAAAGTTCAGTTTATTGTTCAGAGCCAGACAGAAGGAGATAAGCAGCATGGACACTCGAAAACAGTACTGTTCTACTTCACTGCTTTACATTATATTAGAAGAGATCTTTGTTTCAATGTAGTAAATACCTCTTCCATAATTTCAGTTAGTATTTTTGATACCGTATCATGAGTCCACTCTCTCCATCATGAAAATTTAAAACACATTTTTATCAGTCTGTTTGTCTAATTCAAAAGATGCATCAAGATTTGCTCTAGCTTACAAGTTATGTTCCAAATAGCTTCCAGACATACAGCATTAGTCTGGATAAGGGTTTCTGCTCTTATACTGAAGCAGGTACAGTAAGAAATTTCAAATGATTTTTTTTTTATTTGCTATAAACAGATTATGTCCAAAACCTTGCATGGAATTTAAAACCTTCTATCTGAAAATCTTTATTAAAAATTGGAGAATTATGAGTCTGAGTCGATTAATTATTTTTCTGTTTTTTGTGACTCTGAAATTTATTTTTGCTGGTGATTCAGCGTTAGCCATCCAGACTTCATACAAAGCACAGTTCTTTTCACAGAGAAATGCCGATAGTAGTTTTTATTGCAAAATCCAGATAAAACAGTTTATTCATTTATAGTTATTTGAACCTAAAAGCAAAACAAAACAAAACTTAAAGAAAGCAAATGTACATATCGTTGACAAATCATTTCAGTCTTATGAAAGGAACATTCAAAGAAAATGAGGCACTATATCCTCTGAAAATTTTACATTACTTTTGCATGAAATCAGTCACAAGTATGTTGAAAATAAACCATGAGTTGTCACAGAGCCATTCACATCCTTACCGCTGTTACATGACCATATTTTCAAAGAGATGTAGTTGGTATTTTCATATTCATGTAAACACTCTTGGGAAGAAAGGCTTCTAGGAAAACCAAAAGAGGATACTTCTCTTTTCAAGTCTTCTTGGAGTAAAAGCCTACTTTTTGGCAGAAAAGTAAGACAAAAGATCTCAATATTATGCCTCTGCAATCTCCCTCCCACTCCTCCCACAGGACTTCTTCCCTCAGTTTTGGCTCTTCCTCTTCGGGTTCTGCAACAACTTGTCATTTGGCTTCACATTTTTACTGGTATCAGTAAAACCCTATAAACCCATACCAGTACTTCCAAGCTGAAAATTCCTTTCACTTCAGAGAACATAGCTGAAGAGACCATTGAAAGGTAAGTAGAATGAAAAAAAATAAAATGCTAAAACATTGACATAAGCTTAAAAAAAAATAGTCTATATTTGCTGAGAGCTTAATAGTGTCAGAGGATGGCTCATCACTCAGCAGGACTTGTCAGAGGCAGCGCCAGGCAACAAGATGGAAAGCATGAGGAGAGCAAGTAGGTGGCAACATGAAATTGCTGAGAAACACAAGCCTCTATATTTATGAGTTGTTTTTTTTTCTTCATTTTTTAAACCCCTGAGAGCTCTAATGGCAATTCTTATGCACAAAATCCTCTCCCTCTGACAAAACACACAGTGCAGTCCAAAACAGCAACACCCTCTTTAACCCTGGCACAGTAGACATATTCAGTTACTCTGCTGATGTGAACAGTATAAGAATTGCCTCTCTGAAATTAGTATCAGCACATTTTTAATTGCTTGTTTTTCAACTTCACTCTTTTGCTTACATTTGTTTCAGAACAGTAGTAGAGTATGCAAATACCAATTTTTATCATTGCCTTTTCTAAAATATGCACCTTCATTGCCCCCTCAGTGTCTCCCAGCAAGTAACTAGAAGTACCAGCATCCAAAAGATCAGTGATACCACACCCATGAAATAGTGGCTCTAAATAATGAGTTATCCATGTTAAAAACATGAGTGTATGACTTTAACTTTTTTTAAAAAATATCGAATATTTTTACTGTCTCCACATAAATCTACTTCTGAAGAGGAATTCTGTTTTCCAACACCAACTACCTCTGATACAGATCTCTTGTAAACTGCACTAAACCATGTGAACTGTTGTATGCTAGAGGAACAGGAAATTACTAAGATTAATTTTCTCTTGTGATCTAAGTCAAGAGTTGAATTAAGCCACTGTACCTCACATGTTAGAGGTTAGACTTAATGAAAATTTTTAGGCATCATCACTCAAAATATTAAGGTCAGACTTAGAGAAAGCCTTCAGAAATTGTCACTCCGAATATTAGAAATCGAAACTTCTCATTTTCAGAATGAACAGCAGTAGGCTTTGAAAACGTGGCAGCTAAGAATGTGGGTAACTAACTTTAGTGTACAAGGGGTGGCCGGGCAGCTCGGAAACACACTGGCTGACATCTCACTTGATTTGGGCTTCAACATCAACTTCAAGCCCAGTGATACAGAGTTGCAGCCTGAATGGCCCTACTTATTAGACCACTCAGAGAGCTGGAGATTTTCTGTAAGATTTTCCTGGCCCTCTGGGTGTTTAATCTTCCTGTTCCCACTTCCCAGAGCTTGCCCTCAATAACACCCTAGACTGGAGACATACAAAAAAAAAAAAAAAAAAAAAAAAAAAAAAAAAAAAAAAAAAAAAAAAAGAGAGAGAAAGAAAGAAAGAAACACACATTCATTATTCCCTTTGCTGGAACTGGACTGCCCTGAAAAGAATGCAAGACTGGCATCATCAGAGAGAATAAACAAGAAGGAGTCTGATGCTGCAGGCCAAAAAGGAAAGTGCCTTTGCTCTCCCAGTGCTAACAAAGGCAAAGGACCCTCCACCAGATGAAGCAAACTGTCCAAGAAAATAGAAAAACTGACAAAGCTTGCATACAGGCAGAACATTAGCATCACTGACCCTTTTGAAAAAGTATTCCTTAAGGAATATAAACATCTAAGAGAACCCTACCTATTTCATGCTACCCCAAACACAAGGATAATGGAAACATTAAGTCTGTTGGCAGTAGGACAATACGCTGCTTCTGCTTGATGAAAAACAGGGAACATCAGACTGTCTGCTAATAATCCTGTCTTCCTTGTGCTGGAGCTCCATTAAGAAATAAGCTCTTATAGAGGCTAGAAATAATCCTTCAAAAGGATTCACATAAAGAATTACTTTCTAGAAGCGACTAACTATATGACCTCAATGAAAAGCAGCTTGAGATAGTTTCATCCAAGATCAATGCACTACCTAAGAATGACAGACAGGAAAAATAGCTTGGATAGCTTGAAGGAAAGTGAGGCAAAGTAAAAAATAATTAAACTGCTCTGTAGAATGAAGCATAATCAGAAAACAGAATAGCTTTATAGAATCAAATTATCACCAGTGAAAGTATGGAAAGAGCTACTTACACAGACTATGAAAGCAGCTATAGGTATGGTGGTTGCTTTATTTAAATAAACATAGAAAAAATGGAGGCTGTACAACTTAAAAATGAAGATTAAATTGTCAGAGAAACTAGGCTTCAATTGTTATATTCCCGAGAAGTGGCTAAACATGTCATCTTAGGGTTCTATGTGTTGTATTTTTAATGTTTCTTTGGTTTAAGAACAAAATCTTTTATCACTAAACACCAGCCTTGCAAACTCACCATGGGGCCTAGAAATCAAAGTTAGCTTTTTCAGTTTCACATAATATTACCAATTTTGCAGCAAGAATTTAGCTGAGAATTCTGTTTTTATGTAACCCAGAACTGTCATTTATACTCAGTCACAGGTAGAAAGTGGTCCAGCAAATGCAATGAGAAAAATGTATACAAAAGGTCAAGGTCATCTACATTTCAGTCAATTTTTTTTTTCCCCCCTAACTTTTTTTATTACAATTGAATTTCAGTATTTGCAACTAAACATATTTTCACCTTCAGTACATCTACTATTAATATAGTAGCAGATACATGCTACACATCTATACAAGATGTGATGCACATCTGTGCATATCTGTAAGTACAAACCAACTGGCAGGAACTTAAAATAACCAAGCAAAAAAATACCCAACACATCAATATTTCTGCTGAATCTTCTCCTGTTGCCAGCCACATATATTGATAAATTGCCAAGAATTTCAGAACTGCATTGTTGTCACAAAACTAAAAGCTAAATTAGTTGACATCTGCCCACTTAACACATAGTGTTAACTAGTAGCAAAAAGCAATATGTACCTATTCACTACATTCCTGGGAAGCAAATTTTTAATTTCTATTTTGCATTTTATAAATTGAAAGATGGGAATAAGGGACCAAAAATTAAAATATAACATAAGTGACCAAAACTGACAACCAACAGGATACCTGCTTTCTCTAGGGTATACCCTTTGGCATCTGCAGTCTTGCTACATCATACTCCCAGATTTACTGGCACCTTAGGAGGTAAATAAACATTTTATCTAAGTTTTAGTGTGAATTAGGATTCATTAGCTGTGTGTCCTTGCAGCTAGGAAATGCAGTGCCTCAGCCTAACAAAAGCTTAAAGCAAAGACTTCTTAACATAAGGAATTTAATATAAGGGGGGGAATTCAACGCAAAGCATGAGCAGGACCTTACCCTTTCATGAGGCTGAAAAGCCAGGTCCCTCCTAACTCTGGTTAACTTATGGATTTCCTGGCTCTCTGCAGAGATATGGCTTGATGTGACTCACACTCCAGTAGTCTCATGGTCAGAGAAGGTGGCAGAAAAAATGTCACTCTGGGATTCTGGTTACTTCACATTAGACTCTTTATAATCATCTACCAGACAGGTAATAACCAAACAAAAATACTTAAGAAGGTAGAGAAGCTACATTCATCTAAATAGTTCTAGACAGTAGTCTTGCCTCTGGATGGAGACAGAAATCCCTTAAGCACAACAACATTGACTGTTAAATGTAAACATAAGTTTAAAGTTCATAAGCTAAGGGTATTGCTAGTGCTTCAGATTTTTTTTTTTTAGATACATGCAGGACATTACTTGCTGGGTACTGTTGGTGAATGCTGAGCACATAAGGCTAATATCACACAGCAGCAACTGAAGGAAGAGGTTATTCTCCTCTCTTTCAGCAACTTGCTGGCTTTAAAATTCAACTACACAGTCCTATCTTTGCATTTGGAAAGTGTGCACCTCTTAAAAATAAGTTTAATCAGAAAACTGTTGACTAAAGTAGGAATGAGGGTGTAGCAGATTTAAACATGGATTGATACTGCTACTTTGTCAATGGGATGGTAGTCTTGCCTATGTAGACTAATGGTCTATGTGGAAAGAGAGATCTTAGTAAAATTTACATAGCCAAAGTAGCTCATACCAGGACTACTTCCCTCTTTGCTGGAAGACTACATGAATAGGCAAAAAGGATAATTTTACTGACATTTGACTGTTGAAATACAACTTTCTTTTTCACATTCAAATTATTCATCTCCTTGGACAAACTGTTAATTCTTTTGAGTCAGTGTGTCTGTCTAAACCTAATTTTCTATCTAGTTCAGACTTGTGGTACTTTAGTAGATGCTTAAAATTTACAACAATATTCTCAAATGTAAAATCTAGTTCCTGCTTACAGACATCAGCCTACTTCCCCTTAACGCTCTGATTTTTTTTTTTTTAATTCAATGTTTTATTCATGTGTTTATTTATCTTTACTTCATATGCAGGGATAGTTTAAAAAGAGAGCACTATAAGGTTTGGAACAAAGTACATACACACTTTCCCCAGCTAATTTTTGCAAGAAACTGAACTGACCATGTGTGAAAAATTGCTGTTGCTAAGGGAGATATTACAGTACTACAAACTAGGACCAATGCTTAACCACTTATCTTCAATACATGTAAGTATAGAGCAACCTCCTCATGTAACCAGCATAATGTGTATGCTGTTCAGAAATTTAATGGCAGCAGTAGAAGGTCATATGCCTATGAAGATATGAGAGTGAAATTCTGAGATCACCCTTACATTGTTTCACTCCACTTCAAAACACTCTCAATTTAAATCTCCTATAGTCGGAGGAGTTGTTGATCATTTGCTTTTTTACACTTGGATTAATTTAGGAAATCTTCTCTCTGACATATGTACAAAAACAAGTCTCCCTTGTTTTTACCTAGTAATGTGAGGCTGTATCAGCATATGGGAAAGTGAAATCTAAGATGCTAGTTGCTGACTCTTGTGTATTATTTCAATACGTCCTTAGCAAAACCCACCAAACCACAAAGAAACCACCAAATAGTGCATAAAACTTAACCTGAATAACTATGAGAGAATTCTAAAATGATACCTGTACAAAGTCGAGCAAGTTTACACACAGAACTGCACAGGAGGACCAGAATAGGACTTATTCTGTCCAAAAAAGAAAAAAACACTAGAAAAATAGATGCAGAACTGGTTTTATTGGTATATATACTGTGAGCCTACTATGAATTATTATATTCCTCCTCTGCATTGCACTCCACAGTAAAATCAATCTAGAGATGAATTTACACTCCAAAATCCTGGGAGCCAGTCTGTGCCCAGAAGTACAGGCATAACTCTTAACATCTGTGGGAAAGCTGCATCATTCTCTCCAGCACATCTACCTGCAGCACTACTCACTTGGAAACCCTTCAGGTACTTTCACAGAAAAAGAAATAAAATGCAAGAAAACTGCTGCAAGATCTATCAGGTGTTGAAGAATGAGATATGGGACAGAAGACTAATTATCAATGTGTCTTTCCATTTACACTGAATTTAATACTTCGGGAAGATTAGAAGTCTATGAAGGGCCTCTGTAATGGAAGTTGAGAGAAAATGAACAGTGATTGCATTCTGTTTTTTTTTCCTAGCACGCCTGTCTCAGAAGTTCTATATTATTACTTTATGAGACTGGAGAGAGCAATAAAAATTTAAAACAATAGCCATTGCCAGTTTAGTCAGTAGAAAATACTACAGAAAGAGGATACTTGCCAGTTAAGTCACCCACAGAGACAGAGTATTCTGTATTTAAATCTCAAAAAATGTTCTTCTGAACTCTCAGTGCTTGTGAATAGGAGACTATTACCCCTCTCTGCAATTAATTCTGTTAGATGTTTTCCTTTTCTTTTTCTGACTAAAAGCAGCAATGCTATTGTCTACAGAGCTTTCAAGTAGTTCTGAGACCATCTCTTTTATACTCTCCTTCCCTTTTCTAATCCTTACTCTGCATGTTCTTTTTGTTTAAATCTGTATTACAGTATTGCCAAAAGCTGAAACTCACCATGGGAGGCTGTTTTTGCGGAAAACTGCTAAAAGAGGTACTTTGTCACACAAAAAAATATTTTCATGAGGCTACACAGAAAATAAAGCCTACATATTAAGACATCCTCTCATGTAGAAAAAAATGACATGAATTTCACTCCTGTTTGGAAACTGATTGTTTGAAGGCAAATCAAAACCAGAATTCAGCAGTTAGCTATTTCTTTCCCTTGTCCATTGTGTTAATATCAGTGCTTGACAACATTTATTTATTTATTTATTTTTAATCTCCTCATTACCATATAATCCCTTGTCTGACAAAAGAGAAGTTAAAACACAGAAAGTCTGGATGTAAAGAGTAACTAAATCTTAAATTATGGGCATATGCCCCCTGGCAGAGAAATATACAATACTGAAGATTTGTTTAAGCTGTTTCTATAGTATGCAAGAAAAGCATATTGTTTTAAGTAACAGTTGCCAAATTGCAATTTAAACAGGGTATTGTTTAAGAATAATTAGTTTTATGAAAAAGCCCATAAGCATGAGAACTGGCTTGAAATGTGATTGTTTTGTAGGTTGCTTATGCCTGCAGCACTTACTTTGATGCCTTTGCCTGTTTAGAGTTTACAGAATGTAAAATTCCTTAATATCTTTACTGTTTAGTTTGCTTTTGTTCATTATATAAGTACTATGAATAGATAAATCTCCAAATCTTTTATGATATAGGAAATTACCAGTGAGTATTTTTTGGCATTTCAATGTGAAGGCTGAAAGAAAGGTATATGAAAGTTTCATTGCTGTGACCTCAGCCTTGCTTCATTAAAATTCTATATTATTATGCAAAAAAATAAGTTTTTTTATCCTTATTAAAAGTCTGGTCAAGTCGTAACAAGAGACATGCAAATACTTTCTCACTGTAATTAACCAGGCTCCATAATGACCTATATATTTGTAACTCTGAGGACAATTTTTTTGGTGAGAAGAAGAGTTAGAAGAAACAAACCTGTATTATTTTAAAAGTCTAAGATTACAAAAATTATGTTTCTTTACATCTTAAAGTACAATGAATTTGTGAATAGGAGAGCTCAACTTGGCAAGAGCCTTTCTCATTAATCTTTGAGAAATCGTAAAAGATCTATCTATTGTTGTAAACACCTTATGGAAAGATTTTCCTTGGTTTAGTATCAATTTCCACTTCTAAAAAGGATGATTAATTTGTGAGGGAAGTATTGTTGAAAATGTTGAAAAAAGGCTTTTGATCCAAAGTGCAAGAAATGCCTTCTGTGATTGTTTGGATATCTTTCTAGTGAAATATTTCATGCCCCCAGGGCAAGATGCAGGCAACATCTTATCTGAACACACCTTTGTAACCAGATAATTCTGACACAGATCTAGGAGAAAACTTCCTGAGTTTGACTAATATTCAAGGAATTCATGGAGCAGTTCATTCTAGCAACTCAAATGTTAGAGGAAATTTGTTTCTTAACTAAAAAAAATCCCAGCTTTAAACTGATGGAGCCCAATAACACAGAAAAAAGCATCCTTATGTTCTTAGGCATTCAGTTAGAAAAGCCTGAGACAGAACTTTCAGAAAAAGCTGTCTACTTTAGGGAAAAAAAAAAAGCCTAAAGCTAAAAATTGAAGAGGTTTTTCTTAACACTTTATTTTACTGTGTCAGTAATTTCAACCACATACCAGAGGAATGCTGAGCACAGATTTTAGAAGACAGTGTGTGACCCTGTGTGTGTGTGTGTGCGTGTGTGTGTCTGTGTGTCTGTGTGTCTCTTAAAAAGCTCTGGAAGTTTTATTTTAATATATCTGTTCTTCCAAATATATCAATTTGCAGCAATTTTGAAAATAAACAGATTGTTAAATGAAGGGTCAAATATCCTGCATTTTAACTGCGAAGGAAACTCAAAACATGTTATCAGATGTAAACAGTAAACTCAAGAAGGGAGGGAACCATTTTGGAATTTTTAATATTAAAACCTCACACTTCATCTGTGGAAATGAATATTTAAATTGAATTGCATGTAAAGAGGGTGTAAAGCTAAGATAATGAATAGATGATGAATTAGGTAATTTTGTCTTTCTTTTTTATTTATATAATTTTCACACAGGTGTACCTACTATATTTTGTTTCAGAATTAATATAAATAGTTTTTCTAGTGGTGCTTTGAGTTTTGCTCCAGACAGAACAGATTTAGAATACCTATATGAAATATATTAAGTTGTATACCTTCATATATTATATGAGTATATACCTATATATACATATATATACCTATATGAAACATTTATTCAAAGACAGATTATAGTTGATATATGTCTTGAGCTTATACCTACTTAATTTAATCTATCAAATTATAAAACCAGGAAAACCTTAGTTATCTCCTGCACGCAGTGATAACTAAGTCCTGAAAAGAGTGAGAAGCAAAACTAAAGACTTATATAATTCCTATCATTCTTATATTGTTGTCACACTAGTAGATAGTTCAGAATTTCATGCAGCTTTCACTTAATAGTGAAATAAAACATCAAAAAGTAACACAAATATAAAACCTAATGGCACAGTGTCCTCTAAAGACAAAGTTGACATAGATTCGTACTTTTAAAACACTGATGTGTGATAAAACAGTGCAAACAGTTTGGACTACTTTTCAAATTAATCTCAACATATTCATGCTAAATGTAAGTCAAATGATCTTTGAAACTGGAGGTATTCTTTGACAGATAACTCTGTAAGGTGGAGGTGTTGCTGAAGAGTCAAGCTGGAAAAAGTCTGGAGCTGTTCTGTGACTTTTTTCATCAAGAGTTGTGATTTGTGGTCAGCCCTTACTACAAGGTGAGGGCCTGAAGGTTTGAAAATATATGGACATATTTAGAATATGAATTTTTTCCATCCATTTTGTATATTAAGATAGTCCTTCATCTCCATAAGCAAGAGTAGAATTCCTGCCTCAGATGACTTAGTTCTAATGTTATGCAGAGACATTTAAATTCTCAAAATATTTATTCTAAACTTGAATATTTCACATCTTTTCAGTTATATACCCACTGAATAAAACATATAAACTCTTCTTTATAGCAAGATTTTTAGAGGCTTTTTATCTTTCCAAATTTAGTAATCAGCTGTTTCACATCAGGTGATGACTCAAAATACATTTATTCCAATACTAAAATTCTTACTTAAATATTTAGCTTTATTATTCAATGACTTTATTGGATTTATGCAGAAGAGACTTTATTATTTTGTTGAAAAGTAGCAGCAGAGTTATCACATGAAAATACAAATATTTTAAAATAAGCATCTCAATAGAAAGAAATGCCTAAGTATGTATAAAAGGAACTTGTGATTTCTCTCATATTTGGAGGCACAGGAGCAGACACAACTGGCATATTTCCCAGCTATGAATGTTATTGCTGAAGTTAATCCAGGTAAAGCTTTAAAGACCTTAGAAAAGTCATATTTTTTACTTAGCATTCTGCATTATCAATATATGGGGAATTAAATTAAGTGGGTTTTTTTTTGGAGGGGAGCTTGTCCTTGCTTCCAGATCTTCAGTGGGTTGAGTTGCATTTAAGGAATGTCTTTCTCCACACTGACCCCCAAAAAAATTAATTTCTCTAGTGAGACAAGACACATCCAGTCACATTTCTGTACAGGCTGATGGCATACTGTGGGTTTATTTCTGCTGAAGATTTCACTGTGTATTTCTACTGAAGATGTTCCGTGAGAAACACCCAATTTGAAGTGAAATGGCACAACAGGGTGGCTAACAGCAAAAAAGAAGACCCTACCACAAGTCAACCCAGGTATGGTTTGGTTTGATAAAGGAAAAGTAGCTCACTTACAGTAAATTGTAGATTTTATCAAGCATGTCTATTTTTTTGTTGCCCACCAAAGAACTGCAAGAATGTTCTAGAGACATGCTTTATTTAAACCAAATCAACAAACATTTATTCCAAGCCGTTAGCTGCAAATTTACAGGACCAGTGAAGTTTAATTTCTTTACTTTAATAAAATACGGATTTCTATGGAAGAAAATAAAAACATGTAGAAAAAAAATCAACTTAAAGCATGATGTAGAAGCAGTTTCTCTAAAAAAATTGTGTTCTGAATTGTTCAGAAGATGTAGTAAATATTTTTGAATCATCTCTATGATCAATCTCCACAACAGTATAGCTCATTATCTTGGCCTATGAGAAATTCATGTCATGGATCATTCAAAAGATGAGACAATTTATTTAAAAAACAAGTAGATTATTTTAATACTCAAATCTCTTTGTTATGTGCCTGAAGGTAGATCACATATGCTACAATATTTGCTCTCTTTTCATTGTAGGCAGAAGTTGTAACATTGCCAGACCTCATTACAAGGTTTTTTTCCTCAATGTCTCCTTGCTCAAATCCATATAATAAATGAGGATTCCCCCTTGAATAAAATTAATTCTCTAACTTATATTTTGGTGCAGAAAAGCTTGAGAGCATGTTTCACTGTATCTAAAAAACTAAATAATAAAATAAAAGGCTTCCCAGAACTACTATTATATTTAAGCTGATCCTTCATTCTGGGTTGTTTAACATCATTTTTAAATATGCCAATTTAGTACTACTTGGATGAAAAATGGTTCCATATAGGTGATAGATTTACTGTTTACTGTGAGGATATATTTAAAAGTTTTAATTTTTATATACACACATAAACACATACAAACATGTAAGAAGGCATATGGTTTGCATGTGCATAAATGTATCTATTTTTTGAGGGTAATTAATCACAGACTACATCTTAGTGTATTTTAAACAGATAAATTAATGTAAATTCACACATCTTCATTCAACTTATGCAGACTTATTCAGAGCAACAGAATCTGACTGAAAGTATTTTAAACTGTGATAAAGACAGTAAAAAGGCCCATTGAGACCCTGGTTGAAATAATATAATACAATTAACACTGGCTTTAGTCCCTGCTTTTTGACCCTATGTAATATGATGGACAAGAAGATTGGTTGAAATTTTCTGGACTTTATTTACTACCAGAAGGAGAGCGTGCAAGAACTGTCTGGGTGCTTCACAGGCATAGAAGTTCAGATACATGCCAAATGCTGTTAAAGTAAAACAAATAAACACCCCCAGAGCCTACTGACCACTAGCTGATGAGACCTTGGGTGATAAAACATAGGTCTCTTCTCCTAAGTAATAGGGAAGTGGTGGAGCCACCATTCCTCGAGGAATTGAAAAGACATGTAGATGTGATGCTTAGGGACATGGTTTGGTGGTGTACTTGGCAGTGCTGGGATAATGGTTGGAGTCCAAGCTAAATGATTATATGATTCTATAGTTCAGCAGCTTTATCACTCTAGATAGTTAGGGAAGATTCCATATATTTTCATATATTACTGGATGAATAACATTTCACCTTTCTGGGTTTTCTGCATCTCTTCTCATCTGCTATTAGCCAAGAGGGAGGTTCCATAACTTGAACAATGCATCAAAATATGTTTCAGAGTTCTGGGGCCTTCATTGTTTGCATCAACATCTCTGCAGAGAGCCTAATGGATCCCATGCACAACAAAAGCACAAGGTTTGATCTGTAAGCCCTGCAGGAGTGAGCAGACTGTCCACTTCAGTCACACCTGGGCTCCCAGGTCATGGCACAGAGAGCCTTTAAGGCCACCACTTGCCACTTCCCACTGGCCTCCCTGAAGTGAGCATTCAGGGGTAAGACTGAAAGAGCATGGACTGCTGTGTAGCAACAAGTCTCATGCACTTCAACTCCTTTACTACGGACAAACATGGATTGTTTGCCTTTATCTATGCTGTAGAATGTACACATTATCTGTGTGGAAAAAAAAACAAAGAGGAGACGAAGTAGCAAGCTACTCTGCAGTTGGCAGATGGTCACAAAAGAAAATCTGTTGAATGATTTCCCATCATCAAAAATTTGTCTAAACCATATAAAATAACCCGGCTGCTGAGATCTCTTGTTACGGAAACTTGGGCTCACCATAACACTGCCCCACCCAGTGAGATATTGTGAGACAGACCAGCCAGGTGCTTCAGGAAATGAGTCAGAAAACTCTGTAGAAACTAATTCCTTACAAAGCATGAATACTTCAGATGTAAATCTGTTAACTTGCATTGTTTGCAAGGATGACATTAAGGTCATAGCTTTTTCACAAGGTAGTGATGAATTCTCTGGTAAATGGATAAAAGATACAATTTTTAAGACTTCTGGTTTGCTTTGTTTCCAAGACAACTTTCTAGAAAACGATTTTGGTATAATCCTTTAAAAACAGTTGAGTATTTAAATAATGACATTGGAAACTTTGTGCTGTATACAAAATAAATGGAAAAACTCTTGTTTTTCACTTTTAAAATAAGTTATTCTTACATTTTACATGTAATGGTTTCTAGTAGTACCATAACGTAAAAAAAATTAGACATTTTATTTTTTCTTTCTTTTAGAACTTTTCTCTCTTTATTAACAACCCCTTATCTCTAAGTTACCTTACATTTTAGATAGTGAAAAAAGTAATAGTCTGTATTCCAAAAGGCAGGCATTTGCATAACTGATTCATTGAAACATGCTGAAGCAATTGGCATCGTAAAATATTATGAGGGCTAAAAGTGCTTTTTTCATTAATCACTCTAAATAGTTCTGACATTTTTTAAGGGCCAATTTTATGTGGAAATTATCCAAACCCTTTGGGTAAAATAATTTGTTATTTAAAACCTTTTAACATGGATTGGTGATACTACTTCAATTTGTTTCAAGAGAAAATTATATAGCCTTTTGGGGGAGGACTGCAACCGTAGTTAAAGGACACATTTATTGAATTTAAACATACTCAGTTGCATTTTTTATCAGTAACAAATATTGCAGCTGTGCTTTTTTTGTGTAAAAATTATGATTTTTATGGTAAAAAATGAGAACTGGATCAACCTTTGCTTTCAAATAATTATTTTAACAGCTTATTATCACATCATGGATTTCAACAAGGCTGAGATATTACACGATTTTGTGAAAGGGAAATAGAGAAGTTTTATTCACCTTTTCACAGAGCTTTACTTAGAAAATTTCAACCATATCTTCAATTTTTTTTCAATTACCTTAACTTTCCTCCCAGAAAAAAAAAATCAGAAAACCTTTACTTTTAAATGTAATTAATTTATAAAATTTTAATTACTTAAAATAACTATTTCACATTAACTAATTCATACTGGATTTATCTTATATGTTCATAATTCAGTAGACTTTTCCAGTTCTTTCAGAAAAGTAAGCATAAATACACGTAACATCTGCAAAATGTCCTGGTCTTGCCTACTGAAATTCAAAACTCCTTCAATCATTTCCACTCAAATGAGTTTGTGAATTTTCCACAGAAAAAGCCTAAAATGTGCATTGACTGAGATATTTTCCTCAGAGTCTGGTAAGCAGGAAAGGTCTGATCTAGTCTGATCATCCCGAAGCACCAGCATAGGTGATCTCATCAGGGTAACAAGCACAATGCTTGAAAGAATTTGAGAGCATAAAGATAGTTTTGCTTCATCATGCTTCCTTCCTTGCCAGTCCATAAGGCGCCTGCTGGTAAGCTTTATCTATGTACTCCTATTTCTCACTTCTGAGTGGCTTTTCTCCCCTAATCTGAGAATAAAGAATGCATCACTGGAAGCAAGTGAGGAAAAACTGAATATGTAAGTTGAGGAAGACCTAAGAGGGTTGTAGGAATATACAGTTTTGGAAACTATGAGTTGTATCTAGTTGGCAGTGAAACTGACAATTGTCATGAGGGTTGGACAGAGGAGATGATTTTTGTGTTTGTTATTCAGTTATACATATTTTATGCCCTAGGTTATCTAAGATTGCCTTTTTAAGTTTGATATAAGAGAAGTGTAACCTGATGACTGTTTCTAACATTTTAATTTAATGCTTTGCCACTTTTATATATATATATATTTGCCTTCATGTAGGTCCCTGAAAAGAACAGCTAATCATGCTATCCAAACAACAGGTATATGAGTACAAAGAAGTCCAAAAAGATATGAGCATTTTTGATGATGCCTAGATAAATGTGTCCAGTACTAATAAGATGTGTTATTCTGTGTTGGAGTCATACTACTAGGAAAGCCATGAAATAAGAAGAGAAATATGGCAAAGGTTTTGTTTATAAAGTAGAATAAAAAATAAAAAGTATGAAAGATTAAAGAAAACATTCTAGAAAGATATCTTTCCAGAAGGGCTCATATTTTATGCAGGTTTTATACAAAACTGAAATTTCTTTTTGGCGTATTAAATTGTTTCAGAAACTTGCTTGGAAAATAATCCTATTTGCAACTAAATATTAAATTTAACTTCAATATTTTCTTTTTAAAGAAAGGTCTTTAAAGGAAATACTGCTTTTCACACTCAGCTGTTTCCTTCTTGCAATTATACAAAGGTGCATCCCTTTTAACCTTTATCCTCCTTAGAGTGCAAAGTATATTATAGTTTTAAAAACCCTCAGATAACATCATATGAAATATAGTTGCTCAAAGGCACTTGGTCATAAAATTATGTTAAAAACATTTCAATGCGATTGATTTGGAAATGACATCAAGGTCACCCTCAGTGGGTTTCAAGTCTTTAACATTTCAATAGTGTGGTTTACTTCTGAACCACAAGACCTTTGCAGAAAAAAAACCCTAATTTTAGGGTGTGAATTATCTGACTTTAACTGCTTTAAGAAAGGCATAGTGCCTTGAAGAGTGACATCAACATCAAAGTCAAGTCTGTTGAGTTATCTCAGATGGATTTTGCAAAGGTTTGCAGTTGGAAAACAAACACCCTTTCTCACTAAGAAAGACCTCTTCTACCTTAGATATTGCACGGGTAAGTGGATTTTCCATGCAAGTAAACAAGAAAGGAAAAGAGAAATGGGATCATTACCCGTGCCTAACTATCTCAAGCAATCTTAGGAGCAAGCATAGTGCTGCTTTAATGATTTCAAGGTTATGATCTCTATTCACCTCAGAAATGGAAAGGTTATATTGCAGCTCTGAGTCACAAAGCACATCTTTTTTCCTACACTTCTTTACTAACACTTTGCCTTCTCAGAATATCTGTCTCAGAGTGTTACAATCACAGCTGACTTTCTCGCCCATGGAGGAGGAGTTAAAAGGAATGCCATTATCCAAGTTATATCCTGGCATAAGGTAATGGCATGACTAAAACGTGCATCTTAAATTGTCTTTTATATGCATGCAGCCTGTTAGAGACACCTTGCAAAACAAAATACTCTGAGCTTGTTGAAACATTTTCTATATGCTTACATGAAATCAGGTGTTGCCAGGTGTGAGATGTTTCTCTTCAATGTTTCGAGTTCTGTGAGGGAGGATTTATAAGGAAAGACCTGAAGAATTTAAAAGTTTGCATTTTTTCCTTTTGAATTTATATGACCTTCATTCACTGTTATTTTGCAGACCACATCTTTTTCACAGAGGATATTATTAGGTTTAAAACAAAGAGAGAAGGAACAACAGGGAGATACAAAGAGGTGGAGAAATGTATTATTTATAGATCTGCTTCAAAAATATCTGGCTACTGCACAATAGCTGGCAAATAAAAAGTCATATACCTTTTTGCCAAAATGCATATGACATATGGCTGCCAAAGACAAACCATCTGCAGCAGATGTCCTTTGGGTAGGCAATATCTTGTTTCCTTAATGACCAGTTTTACTGTTTCTAGTAAATATAGAAGTGTACAGAAAACAAACAACACATTTAAATAAAGAAATAACAGCTTTCCACTTTTGAAAGCTGAAATTATACACATAAAAAGACATTAAAGAAAAAATCCTAAATACAGATTAAAAATCTTATTTCTGTCTGATATACTTGCACACTTATTGCCAGTACTTATCTGCATATGTTAAGTTCTCTACCGGATAAGGTTCTCTGTGCCTTTACAGAGATTACACAGCAGCTAAATGTTGGGTCAGACTTTCATAGAATGATAAAATCTTGGGTTGGAAAGGATCTTTAAAGGTCATTTAGTTCAACTCCCTTGCCATGTATGAGGGCACCTTCCACCATCAAATCCCCATCCAATCTATCTTTTGTTACTTCCAATGATGGGGCATCCGCATCTTCTCTGGGCAGCATCTTCCAATGTTTCACCACTGTTACTGTAAAAACACTCTTTCTTGTCTCCTATCCAAACCTAAGCCTATCCTCTTTCCGTTTAAAACCATTGCCCCTTTTTATCTCATTGTAAGCTTTGGTACAAATCCTCGTTCTTATCAATGCTCCCATGCTGAAAAGCCTCAATAAGGTGTCCCCAAAGACATCAAGCAATTTTGCATTTACATGTTTCAGCAGTCAGTAAAACTTTAAAATAATCTCCAAATTGGTGGTAAATCCTGCAACATGTATATGTATATGTATATGCATATGCATATGCATATGTATATGTATATGCATATGTATATGTATATGTATATGTATATGTATATGCTTTCAATCCCAACTCTGACTAAAGGCAAAAAAAAGAAAAAAGATAAACACTAAAATATATGCATATGTATATGCATAATTTTTAAAATTAATTAATCAGAATTAATTTAGATAGTATGTGACAATTTCAAATAAAAAATCCCTTTAAATAATTACTTTCAATCACTTATCTTTTAAATATCATTGCTGTGTTATCATATTCAATGTCTAGTCCACAGTTTTAATCCAAATATAATTAAGTTCTACATCTTTGCAAACAGCACTGGTTCATTGTTGCTTCACATTGACTTTCAAGATTAAAGATTCTGATACAATAACTTTAGACCCATCACACTTACTTTCAGTTTTTAATCACAGGATCATAAAATGGCCTGGGCTGGAAAGGGACTTTAAAGGGTCATCTAGCTCCAACTTCTTGCCATAGCCAGCAGTATCTTCTACTAGATCAGGTTGTTCAGGGTCACATCCAACCTGGCCTTGAACTTCAGGGATGTGGCATCCACCCCGTCTTTGGAACACTTTGCAAATTTTTCAGGCAATATATTGTCATGTATGCAGTAGTAATTGTCTGTATCACTTTTGAAGATGTATTGTAACCAGTACTCAAGATCTGAAGTAGGTGGTGAAAACAAGCAAAAAAAAAATTATTTACCTTAACACATGATGTGGGCCTAGCAAGTAAACTTTTTTGTTCTTCACTCTGCATTTCCTAATCTGTTAGGATCTGTTAGGATTACAATTTCTGTTGTTAGAGCAGACTCTAAATTGTTGGTACCCTTCCCCTGAAAAATGTCCATTAATTAACTTTAAAAGTAAACAGGAAAAACTCCAGCTTTATTCCATTTGTTTCAAAACCAGAAAAAAATGGAGAATATAATGTGCATATATATATATATATATATATATGTATTTTGAGATAATGGCAGGTGTGCATCAGGGTACCTAGATTGCAGGCCTCCTGTGCTTTAGACAGACAAGCACAAAATCCTAGATCGCATAGCTGAAAAGTTCTTTGAACCAGTGCTTTGTGACAGGGAAATAACACAAAGTTATGTGATATTTTTGAAATATATTCAGATATTTGTAAACCTGGTCTGCGTGATGGAACTCTAATTGAATGAACACTTACAGTTTCAAGGAGGAAAAAACCCACCCCTGACAGAGTTGTCAGAGAAAATTCCATAAATATTTGAAGATAGCACTAATATAACTCACTTGATAGTCACTGCAGGTAGTCTTTCTACCAACTACTCCTGAGCTCATAAGTAAACTTACATTGCTGTTGGTTTATATGTCATGTATAAACCTATTCAAACTAATATCTTGTTAACACTAACAGCTAAACAGCTTGCTTAAATCCGTACCACTTGCAATTATTTGTCTGCTGCAACTATTAAATCTTTCCTAAAATAAACTATTATTATTTTTTCTCAGAGATATCTTAATAAATATCACTGATATTTTACTGGAAAACTGTGGTGGAAAATATTTGGCTATGCCTACACTAGTAAACTAAATATGCCCAAGAGCATTCAAGAGCATTGATGCTGGCTAAACAGAGCAGTCTGCATCTACTGTGGGACATTGTTTTTTGCTTCTGGCATAAGGTTACTGCATGAGAACCAACTATGTTGAACAGTCCCTGGAAAATTCAACCTCCCAGATTGTGCCCAGAAACTGTTAGGGACAATGCTATTAGCATTTAGACAAAATATGCTCAAGGCCTTTACAACAGGGTAGTGGGATATGGCGCTGTACTTCAGGGCCCAGGAGTGCTCCAGAGCAGTGTGTGATGGATGCATTATTAAAGGCACAGACTGTGGTGCTTCTCCTAAGGACCCATTTAAATGAGTATTGTGTTGTGAACAGGATCTTCTCCCAAAAAACTAGTCTTTGTAAAAGAATTGTGGTATGCAGAGTTGAATTGTGTCTGATGGCTAGGAGTCATCCTCTTTGCATTTTCTTTTCTTTTATTTATTTCTTCTTCAGGATGACTTTGTGTTCTATAGCAACTAAACAAAGAAGAAAAGTGAAAATAAACACATCAACTCTGCATAAGGATTTAATGGAAGAGGGTTTTTTAATTTGTTTTTCAATTAACTTTCTAGTAAATATCACAACATAATGGCATATATTCTGTAGCGTTAGTAAAGCAAATTAACAGAATATATAACTCACCCAACTTTATAGATCAAATAACTCTGAGAAGGGGCACATTTTTTTATTATGAATGCAAAGTTTGCTTAAATTACACAATATATTTGTTGCCGCACATGTCACAGATTAACTGTTGTTTACAAATGAAAAAAGAGCCTCTTATCAGCCATAAAATTTTTTAAAAAGTTAAAATTATAAAGGAAAAGAAAAAAAAGAACTATCCATTCATTTCCAGATTCTGCTCCTTTTTAGTACACAGATTATTCTTATTAAGTCTGATGTAAGAATTTTAAGATGAGAGACAACAGAAACTACACCTATGTTTAAATGACTGCCTACAAGTGTCTGAAAAAGATCTTTATATGACTCCTTATAAACATAAAATTTCTTGAGACATCCTTGATTTTTCACAAGAGAGTAACAAAATTTTCAATAATTTCTTCCCAAAGAAAGTATATTCTACTGCAGGCAAAAAAAAATATTATCCCATTTTTATTCCCCTTGTTACATGGTATTCAAAATATAGGAAAGAAGCAGTCTTTGGAGTCCGATAGATTTTATAACTTTATGATAGAAATAGAAACACTGATAACAGTAAGGTAGTAGCAGTGTATATAAAAGTGGCATGACAAACAATGGGTGTGGTAATTTAGTTCACTTTGATGACCTATTTTGTTTCTACATGTTATTCCTTTGATTATATTCAGGAAAAAAATTAAATGTTACCATTAATAGGAAAAAAGAGAATACTTACAATATTAAGAACACATGTTTTCAACAATTATAATTAATATTAGGTCAGGAGAAGAAAAAACCCAAAAACACCAACAGCATCTGGGGTAGAAGAAATGAGAGACAATTAAATCTGAAGCAATAGTTTGAAAATATCAGATGAGCATGCAATGTACCCCATCACAAAAGTCAGTGATTTCTTGAGTTGCCTTAGGAAAAGCATTTTCAACAGGTCAAGGGAGGTGATTCTCCCCTCTGCTCAGCCATGCTGAGAACACATTTGGATTTCTTGATCCATGCCCAGGCTTCCCAATGCAGGAGAGATCTGGACATGCTGGAGGCCATTCAGTGAAGGGCCATGAATATGATAAATATGAGTAGGGGACTGGATTATCTGATGTCTGAGGAGGGCCTGAAAGAGCTGGGGCTGGTCAGCCTGGGGAAGGCTCAGGGAGAAACAGGTGCAACACACTTAATATAGGAAGGGAGGGAGGAAGGAAGGAAGGAAGGAAGGAAGGAAGGAAGGAAGGAAGGAAGGAAGGAAGGAAGGAAATATGAACCAAAGGTTCCTGGATAATTTATGAGGAACCTGCTTTTAAACAAATCAAAGCTAAAACATATGAAAAAGTAGATCCTCAGAATATACACATTACTAACATTTAGAATAAAAGTCACAACAGTATTTGCTTCTGCTAAAAATGGCAAAGAATTTTCTTGTCATGAATTTTAAAAGTACCTCATTCCCTTATCCAAAGCAGTTCAAAGCAGAATTGCTCGCAGATGACTGAACAATCAGTACAAGAAAAAGTACTTTAATGTCTTTGACGAAACACAGATGGTTTCCATGTACATTTAAGCTTTTTAGAGATAAAATGAGTCTCTTTGGGTTTGCCTTCAAAAAGTTATTTACATTGGTGACATTTCAAGCATCATTGAGTTTAACTAAAATGCACTTTAAAACAAATTATTTGAATTCTTAAATTACACTTGAGAATCATGTATGTTTGGTAAATAAAATTAAATGCATTTTAAAGCCTAAAAGGTGAAAAAAATATATATTCTTTAGTCCTAGTATTTATATTCAGTGACAGCAGCATGCATCACCATCATCAGAAAGCCAGGAAATCACTTCACATGGCCCAGATGCAGACATGTCTTAAGAACTAAAGAAATTTGAAAACGGGATTGATTCCTAGAAGTTATGATGATAAAGTGTTTTAAACAATTATATTCTTATTTAACTGATACGTAAATACAGAAAATTCACAAAATCAGAACCTAAAATGTTTTTAATAGGATCTGTCCTGTGGATGTAAGATTTAGAAATGGCCATAAATTTCAAAATACACAATATTTTTGAAAGGTAGAACCATTCCATTCATTTTTAAACTATCTGCATAAATTTGTCATTCAAAAATTCTTGTATATTTCACAATCTAAAATTTGAATAATAAATAACTTGTAGTTAAATAGTTTAATTGTTTGTCAAAATCTTTCCTTATTTCTTATATATTCTTTTATTTCTTATATATTCTTAGAACACCCATATCATGGAAAATAATCCAAACATACTAGCATCATATTTAATATAATTTTTAGGCTGATTTTGGTATTGCACATTCTACTGTCTCTTTCCACTTTTTACAGAACTTATCAGAAATTTTTCTTTTCTGATTTGTCTGATTACCCCACCCTTCAAATAATTTAATGATTTGGGATTTTTTTATGATTTATAAAAGTCCTTTATTTATTCCAGTAGGTATTTTTCCTCTGCATAGCACTTAAACCAAGATTCCCTGTGGATTCCTATGCCCATCACTCAAGCTTTTTCTTCTCTCTCTTAATTTGAGAATTAATGGCAGGTATACATATGATCTTTTTGGTTCTGTCATTTCTAAAAATGACAGAGTAAAAATTTCTCTGCTGCTCTTTGAATCTGCAGATTGGTTGTTTGAGAACTACTGCTGTTACCCTATATGTTTTCTATATTTTAAAAAGTGTCTGGAGTGGTCAAAATCAAATCCCAAAATCTTTCTGGCTAACATCATGTACACTAGCTCATACTTATTGCAACTTAGCGTATGACTCCTAAATTTTTCTGTTTATATTTTGCTCTCTGAATCTTCACTGTTAACCTCTGCAGCAGACCTGGTCTTCCACAAACATAATGGACTAAATTTTTGCAACTCAGAGTAGTTTTGCTGTAGTTAATTAAAAATATTAATGTCTGTAGAGTAACACGTCTGAACTGTTGTGGGAAGGATCAAGATAGAATTACTTGGTTGGCATAATCAAAGGCTCTGTGACAAAAAGAAGTGCATTGCAGACTGCTCCAACATGTGTTTTTTGTTTTCTAATGAGTCCCTCATTTGGATGGCAAATGTATACTTATATAATGGAAACTCTTACTCCTGTTAGCTAAGCCTCTGAAGTAATTTCAAGGCATATGTATTTGAACTGTTCTATTTCCTTTTCTTTGAACACTTTTCAGAACATTGGGCTTTATAAACTATATTTATAATCAACAAGACTGATTTAAAACAGAAATAGACTTTTCATGAATAAATTTTAAAATTTCATTATGTGTCTTCAGTGAATTTCTCTTTATATGTAAAGATTTCATGGAAACACTCTTCGGAGCAGCAAAATCATAGTGGAACATAGTCTCACCACTAGAGTTAAAAAGCAGCTTCAACTCTTACTTTGTATTGTCTAATCCAACAGCTTTAAATAATTGATGCAAAATCTACTAAATTTACATTTCTATTGCACAGATTTGGGCTATTCTTATAATGAAATTATATTTTTCTATCACTTGGCTCAGTGAGCATAAAAAACACTTCTTTGAAGATTACCACATAATTTAAAAATCTACCTTCCCTTCCCTTTCTAAGTACACTTTCTTTTTTTTTTTTTCCCCTGAAACTTATATCTGATACTTCCTTATCAGTGTTAGACTTGTGCTTGATATCTACTTACCCAGTATAGGAGGAGACAAAATCCGATTTTGGACTTTCCAAAGGTTTTCTGTCACAGGATTCCAGAAACCACTATATGAACTGCTTTGGTGACAAATCCTACTATTAAGTTTGTCCAAGCTGGCTTCTGTAGAGTCCTGGTAATCTTCCCTCATGTTCCAAATGAGTGCTAATACTTGTTCATATTGAAATACCTACAGGACCATGATATGAGAAGTTTTTCTTCAATAAAGTTATCCTTTTTTTCCAAATTTAATTGGTTATGTAATGTAATTATCTATTTCACATAGAACAAATGAAATGGATTCATACATGCATTTATATCTACAAAATCATAGGACTAAACATACTAATAAGGCATGTGAGCTTTTAAAGTTAAAAAGTATTATCAAAGTAAAAAAAGATAGCAATTTTGCAACTGTTAGGATCTCTAGCAAAGCAAGTAGAAGGTGGAGATGCTGCAAGGGGCCTAAATATCTGTTTTTGGAGATCAGCACACTGAAGCACACACCAACAATATTCTAATTTTGTAAATTTACACTCAAATGTTTGATTCTCTGTTTAAGATGAAAGAGCACATTAGACTATACTTTTTGGTTTGCCATTCCATATTTAGAAAACCGTGACCACCAAAAATAATCTATACAATGACATTAGTTACAGTGTATAAACAGAATGCAATAGAATATAATATTAACTGTCACATCACATGCCACAGAAAGTCATGACCTTATACACATACCTGCACATACCTCATAAGAAAGAAAATCAAAAGGCCTGGCCTTTACTGTGCCTACAGCTAAGGTGAACATCAATATTTACTTGTCTGAAATGCAGACACACACATTACCACTCTTTCAGTACTAACCACAAAGTATCTTTAGTACCACTGAGTACTGAAGTCAATAATGAACCTCTTTGAACTAGCCAGCTAACAATCAAGTACAAATCAACTGAGACTTGTTTTAAATTGGTGTCACTGTAGAACAAAAACCTTACTTTCTCACACACACCCCAAAAATACTTTATAAGTGTTGTAGTTTTTATTTTAGCTTCAAACATCACCCTTTGATGTCAGTTGCATAGGAAGAAACTCATAGCCTTTTTCTTTATCAGTGTTAGCCTTTTTTAAGCTATCTTTAATACATCCATGAAAGAAAGTACAGTTCATTGTGCTCCTGAGTGGAATTCGCCTTCTGATGTGGTATTCAAACTAATTTTACTTCTCAAATTAAAAAGGAGGAAGATTTTAATTCTGACAATGGCATGAAAGACAAAGAAATTGTTTGAGGCCTGGAGGGAGCTCTGAACTGGAGTCAAGAAAAGAATAGGTCTTTTCATGATCACTTTTTAAACTGTAGAACTGTTATTTTAAAATCAACAGTGCTGCTTGCTTTGCAGGTGTCACTTTGATACCAGGCACTGCCGTAAGCCAACTGATAGGAAATGTTACCAACTGGCAAGTCTACCTTCAGTCCACTTGAGTAGTGACCTGGAAATTCATCCAGTTACTCATTCAAAATATAAACAAGTGTATCCATTACTTGACTAAATTATCATTTCATCTTTCAAGCCAAAATTTCAACTAGTTTAATGGAAGAAATCCTTGAAAGAAAAAGATTTTCCCTTTATTTTTCTAATTGTAAGTCTAAATAATGAATGAGTTCCAAAAGCATCAAGAATACACAAGGAAAATATTGGTCTACCCATACTGAAACTAAAATCTGCTCTAAATAACACTTTTGTTTTGGCTGGAGATTGAAGTATTGCATACCTAAAGTGAATTTATTGAAGGAAATCACTAATCACCTTCACTTCTAATCACTTAAACATAAACAATAATGCTACTTTTACCCTAAAGTCTAGAATGTCAGTTTGCTCAAGCTTTTCTCAAGTATCTGTACTCTAAAAATGATTCTGAACATTACTAGCAGGACTTTGAACAGGACACAAACAACAGTATTTTAATAAGGTAATCACAAGGCATATATGGGAGAAACAAGCAAATGAGTAATAAATAGCTGGGATATTAAAACCTATGTTAAAAATAGTTAGAAATGTCTACATAAAGTGAAAATAAACGAGTACAACACATAGAGATCAATGACTGTCAAATACAAACTTTGTAAACGTGTTTTATAATACTTCATTTATGTCCCAGATTTTGATTATGGAGGCTCAAATGGTGCATGTTACATTACATTTTTTATTAAAAGTTTAATCATTTACTTATGTCAAAGAAAAATATTATGTCTTTTAAAGTCTACTTCTTGAAAATTAATGAGTAGAAAGAGGGTGTGAAAAGATCTTATGCAGTATAATCTGTGATTATCACACTGAAGTTCTCTCATTTAGGAGCTGCATGCTTCATTTCCTTCCCTCTCACATATTCAATTACATGCATAAAAGATGAATACAATTAAGTATGAACATTCTGAGGAATTTATTAAATATTTCCATGAAAAAGGAAGTGGATACTATTGCACAAAATTTGCACAGACAAAATATCCTATGGTCAGAGCTGAGGACTCCCATTAAAAGAATCTTTCATAAACACTATGCAAAACTGACCCAGAGCTCTCTAATCTGGGTTCCTAGTTACAATACTCTTCTGATGGGTAAGTTAAAAATATGAGTTGCTGAAACTTCTGCACCAGAGTAATGCAAACCTAAATTTCAGTCCAGAAGTTGAAGCTGTACCTTTCTTTTAGTGAGAAAATTTAAAATTAAAATGTTTATTATTACTATATTATAATTTAAATATTTTTGACACAGGATTTATGACCAAATTCAGCTCTGAAAACAGAGCTTGTTCTTCAGCACAGCAGTTTATTAACCAGAGACATGGTTATCACCATAAAAGTTGCTTTAAAAGTATTATTCTGCTGACACATTTAGATAGTAACCTCTAAAATGAAAAGAATAAATTAATTGAGGATTTTTTCTTTTTAAGAAATCTTGAATTCCTTTATTTCATACATCTACTTGGAAGAACATCTTTCCCCTTATCTCTGCTTCTTCTCTCACTGTATGCGATAGCCTTATACTTTGTGTAAGAACTAAATCATTGTCCTAAAGACAGAACTTTGCATTATTCATTATTACGTATATTTTGCAATGTAAAACTCTAATCATCATTATTATAGGTTGTTCAAGTCCTGTAATGAAACTAGAGCAAGATAATTAATAGAAAAGGTCCAATTAATAGACATAATTAATAGACAATTAATAGAAAAGGTTTTTGTTTGCCATCATTTGATATAGTTGACAATTTTCTTTCTTACTTCTTTTCCCTCTTCCCTGTTTTCTGATACTAACAAGATTTTTCTTCTTGTTGAATAGACAAAGATATTATGGTGAAATCCTTACTACTGGCAAAGAACCTTGGAGTAGAGTCACTGTCCCAAATGTCAGCAACAAACAGCAGCGCAGATGACAACTTTGGGCTTAGGGGTAACTTCATGAAAAGAGTTCCAATCATACCTGAAATATTCTTAGTGTTAGAGCAGAATTATAATTTTGAATTAGGATCCATAAACTAGGGGATAATGCAGAAGAATAATAAATTTTAAATAATTCGAAAGCAAAGTACCATTTTTTGAATGCCATAAAGTCAGTAAGAAATTAAAAGATAATATGTGCTCTCTGTCTCCCTTGTAGCTATTCAATGGAAAAATAAAGAGTGATTTATCTTTAAGAAGCAGAAAAATATGCAGAAAAAGCAAATTCATTTTTATTTCAATGATTTTGCCTTTCTTTTGCCTTCCACAGTATCCCCTGCGGGGATTTAGCGGACATTGAGAAAATATCTTCCAGGGCCTGTCATATTCTGAACATAAAAAAAACCATATTGACCCTGATTTCCATAGGAAATAAAATCAGACTCTCAGTATTCAACCATAAAAAGCATATGATTTGAGGAAAATAATTTTCTGTAAGTGTTCTCTAGAGAACTTCTGCAGGCTTCAGTGGCTGAGCTCTCATGAAGCCTAATTCTAATTCAGATGCATAAAAATCTCAGCTCTCTAGCTCTGCAGCACATATAGCACAGACTTGTCTTTAAAGCCCTATAATCCATATAAAAATCTCTTGAAAATCTTCTTTTTTGATCAAAGCACCCCAGAAACTTCTTTTCAGTTCTGGAAACACAATAGAAAAAAGGCCCCAAAACATGTTCCATTAACTGTAAGCAGTATATCTTATGAAGCCAGTAAAGCAAGCTAACAGAAACATAAATACCCTGATGAAATTTAAAGACAGAATCAAGCTGAACAATTTAATTGGTTCAGTTCCAGCTGAAAATTTGAAACTTCACTCCTGGCATTAATTTAAACTTTGAGCCTGAGTTCTGGCAAGCATAATCATGGGGCTCTTTTGTGAGGACTTGACTGAAAAATTTGAAAGTCAGGGTGTCACT
The DNA here is from genome assembly GCA_013397075.1 of Rhabdornis inornatus. Lineage (NCBI taxonomy): Eukaryota > Metazoa > Chordata > Aves > Passeriformes > Rhabdornithidae > Rhabdornis > Rhabdornis inornatus. The sequence continues at coordinate 111,243 of VWZS01001737.1, forward strand.
GTAAATTCTGAAGATGTGCTGTCTCTGAGGTGAAATTGCTTGTTTCTTTTCACAGTCAGTCAAGCTCAACAAGCAAGTGATAAATCTTTGTCTCAGGAACTCATGGAAGAAAACTCTTCTTATCTTGTTAATTCAATGCTGCTTTTTAAGACTGACATTCCAGCTCAGCCCTATGCAATGCCCTTTTCACTAACGTATTTTGGAGTGTACTTATTTTATCACTTTTTTTATCTGTACTTTTTAATTGAGCAAAGCAACATGTCAACATGTTAATTTAAAAACTGAAAAGGTAGAATCTAAACCGTAAAAAACTTGAAGTCAAACCTTACTGATGCAGATCTGATTCTTCCAGTGAAATAGTGAAATGTTATTTTGGGGAAAGAAAAAATAAGTACTTTTCAGTACTGAAACTCTGACCTGTAGAGAGAAACATATTCTTTATTTTAGTTTTAATGTATTGCAATAGTACCTCAGGATTAGTCTTTGCTTGTGCTTCTTATCTAGGCAAAGTTGTCTGGCAACACATTTTTCAAGAAATGTTATTTTAATTAGCATTTTTAAAGTCTGGTATCTACAAATAATGCACATGTTGGACAAATCATTCTTGTAGGTTCCTTCCCCAAAAAGCATATTCTGTATTAGTCTGTCTGAGGGAAAAAAAAAAGGTCTAAGGATGGTTGGCATTTCTTACTCTCCTGCATAAATACATTTGCTAAACAATAACTTGAGTTTTTGAGACTAGGAACTGCTTATTTAAAAGTTGTCATCCTTACAAATTCATGCTATGTAATTACAACACTTTTGAAGAAAGACCTAAAACATTCTACAGGTGAATGCCTGCTAATCACTACAGGTGACATGACCAACTTTGATCAAGCACATAGAGAATCTGGTATCTCTGCAAACTTGGATCTAATGAATACTTGGCTAAATCACGCGTAGAGAAGTCCTTTGTAGGTATCTATATTTAGGGATCTAAATTTCAAGTCCACTTTTAAAAGTGTAGCAACCACACTGTTCAAACTGCTTGTTGGGGCAACTCTTTGAGCCATTTGATTACACAACTGCTCTTAAGTTTTGCCTCGGGTGATGTACACCCCTATGGAAAGCAATTTGTGGAGAGTCTCTGATATGGCAGAAGAGGAATCATACCAACATAGTTGCTTAGATGTTTAGATGCAGAACTTAAGAGTTCTGCATGTGGTTCTAAGAAGGACAGTAATTCAAAAACCCTTTTCGGCTGCCTGAAATTTAAATCATGACATTTCAACTTAAAACTGGTGTGAGACCCAAAATTAAATTTTAAAGACATCAATTTAATGTATATAAAGAAGGTTTTACTGTGCTTGTTTTGTTTTTTTTTTCTGAGGTTTTTCAGTTTGGGGATTTGAGATATTTTTTCCCCTCCTTAGCACTAAAAGAATAAGGAACTGATAATTTATAACTGTTTCTGGTGATATATGGTCCTGCATAGCTGATAATATCCTAAATAGCTAAGGAAACAGAGCCAAAATATGTTTTGTGCACTGATGTTTTATAAATGCAAGCAGATTAATAACATTTAATCTTTGTCAATTATTCATTAGTATTAAATGAACAAACCACATACATTTCTTTGTATCTAAAATAATTCGTACAAGATAATAAACATTTTAAGCAAATGTCCAAGTTATGAAAATAACGTGTATCATTACACATGGCTAAATACTAAGTGTACACAATTCCTTCTCTATGTCTCATTGCTCTAATGAAGAACTAATTCTTTTCCTCTGCTATGAGCACAGATACAGGTGATGACCATATCCATCTTGGCTATGAGTACATAGACTGCAGAGAACTTTTTCCCAAGTCTCTGTACTCTTAAATGAGCACCAAATAAAATCAAACAAATGGCAAAACACAAGCTTTCCAGATGACTGAGAGTATTTATTCCTTGGGAAGTAAAAATAACAGGCAACTCTGTTTTCCTCTCCATATTTTCAATTTGAGCCCATAAGGCAATTAATTTATAGCATATATAAGTCTTTTCTAGAAAGGATGTTTTGCAATTTTCAGGTTTTTTTTTTCTGGTCTTTTATAGATCTGTGGCATTCTGCTTAGATTACAAGAAGTAAGCTTTTTGTGAATAGTTTAATTTTATCTTGTGAAGTTCCAGACTTCTTTTAAAATATTTTTTAAAAAAATACATGTAGTGGAAAAATATACAGTTATGCAGCTAGCAATATTCATTCCTCTTTTCTGTATTTTTTTCAAAGATCAAAGTAATTTTATTCCAGAATGCTGAGCACTTTGAGTGCATATTAAGGCACTTGACCCTCCCAGCCAAGTTTCTGCTTGATATCATTACCCGAATCATTCAAGATTCATTTTGATAAATCTCATAAGGCTCAGATAATTGTTTATAAATAGGTAGTAGCAGAATTGACTGCCTGAAAAAACCTGAAAACACTTACAATAGAACTATATGCTTTCTTCAGATAAATAAAGATCACGGAAAGCATTTTCAGTATTTGGGAAGACATCTAAACTTATTTTTCAACACATTCCATAAGAATAGCACATATGATTTAGCACTACTGGAGCAACCTTCAGTTTTTTTTCTTCTAACTTTTTCATCCATAAATTAGCAATCTGAATGTTATCCTCCTCCATATTGTATGTCAAATGTCAAATATATGTCAATACAATCTTTGAATAAATCATTTTGTCTTAAATGAGCATATGTTGCATATGTTACATTTTCCCTAAACTGAAGATGTTAACTTCAGAAGAAAAGATTTATAGAATTTAGGACTGCTATTTAAGCTATGAATTAATTAAAAATATGTCATTTTGAATGTCATATTTCATACTAAAAATATGTAATTTTAAGAAACACCATGCTTGGAGCATCTTCTTCACACTTCCTCTCTAGTAGAAACTAAATTCAAATGAAAAATGTCTTAAATCTCAACAGCTGTATGTTATGATTAAATGCAAAATTAGTTAAACTCTCATTCAAAATGGTTGGTTTGTGACACCAGAGAAATTCAGACTATCTACGTGCTAAAATTGCAGCTGTTAAAAATACATCTTCATACTTTAATACATATGGATTTTCAGGTTTAAATAACCACAGAATTTTCCAGATTTCTCTTTTAGGATAACATTAATTTTTTAACCTCTACACTTATATTATCTGCTTTAAATCTTCATTCCAGCTTACCATAATTTTTCTTTGGCTGTGTTCTCGATTATTAGTGAAGAGTGATTTGTTTCTTACATATATATATATTTCATTATTATTCACATGTTTAACTATTATATTTGTACATAAATACACATTTTAATATAATATATGCACATTTATTCAGCAAGGGTTCCTGAAAATCAGAACTAGTTTTGTTTGTGGTTAGAAACACAGAGTTCCAAAGAACAATAATCAGAAGCACAGAATACTGTGTTCAGAGAGGATATGAACTACTGAGAGTTAAGCAGTGACATTTTCTCTCCTTACATGACAGAGATGCCATTGGTGGCAAGTTGCTGCAGAGCAAAGCCGCCTGCTTTGAAGGGTTTGTCAGACCATCATGGGATTTGCTGCTGAACATGTATTTAAATACTAACCTAGACGTTATTGAATCAGAACTAGTTAGGATCACCAGGAAATCCCATTTCATTTTCTAATAAATCAAACACAGACATACGTGGGCTGGTCCTGACCTCACATGACCTGCTAGACACTGCTTAGCCACCATTGCGCAATTAGATTGAAGGTGAAATTCAACATTGCTAGCTCCCATCATGGGGAATGTCCAGGTTATATTTTGTAATTACTGTACATGTAATTCGGCATTATTTGGTATTGCTGGTGATTTTAAAAATAGCTCTCACCTTTGATAGCAACTGAGACCACCTCAGATAAACCTCACATCTACAAGGAACTGAGAAATACTCTCTGTTCTCTAGAGATACAAGAATGTGTAAACCTTTATAAAACAGAAGTAAAACAGACAGGATGGAGAAGTGTTGCTTTCTTTTTGGTATTTGCTTGCAATTAAATTTATTGTAGTATCAGCTACTTCCCTGCATTTCACCAAAGCGTACATTGGTCTTGATGAAAGGATGCTTAATGCAAGCTGAAGAAATCTGTCTATCTCTGTTTGCAGTTAGACAGGCAAAACCACAGCACTAACGACCACCAAATTTCCACTATTTATCTCACCTTTCACTTTTAATTCTTACAGACAGTTTTGTTATCTTTTCAGAGTACTGGAAGGCGCAGGGAATGCATCTGTCCAGAAGGAGCAAGTTCATTCAGTCACAGTAGAATGTGGAATTTTAGTTGAGGCATTTGATGTACAAAGCGGAATAGAAATTACATTTGATGAGATTCCGTTTGCAGTCCTTAGACTTGTGAGACTGACAAGACAATTCCCTCTCTGTCTGTCATGAATCCTACAGCTTGTCTCTATGTGACTTATAATTCTGCTGTGCAGCTCCTCAAGGGAAGAACTACTGGAGGTGTAAACACTTCTCATACATTTTATCATCATGGTAAATTAATTGAAGTTTCTGAACTGAATTGCATAGCACAATACTGAAAATGACATTGCTTTCCTGTTTTTGTTTTTTTACCAATACTTCTGCCTCAGCAGTATTCAATAAGAATTACAGATGACTTGATCTATTAAAAAAAAATAGGTTTCAGGTCTTCTTTTACATTTTTTATAGAATCATAAAATCATAGAATGGTTTGGGTTGGGAGGGACCTTAATGATCATCTAGTTCCAAGCACTCTGCCAGAGGTGGTGAGACATTCCAAAGACCAAGTTTCTCAGAGACTCATCCAACCCAGCCTTGAACACTTCCAGGGATAGATCATCCACAACTTTGCTGGGCAAGTTGTTCCACTGTTTTACTACCCTCATATCTGGTCTAATTATATCCTCTTTCAATTGAAAACCATTCCTCGTTGTCGAACCTCTACATGCCCTTCTGAAAAGTCTCTCTCCAGCTTTATTATAAGCTATATTTCAGGAAGGCTGCTATAAAATCTTAGAATCTTCTCTTCTCCAGGCTGAACAATCCCAAATCTCAGCCTGTCTGCATAACAGAGGTAGTCCAGCTCTTTGGGCACCTTTGTGGCCCTCCTCTGGATTTGCTCCAACAGATCCATGTCCTAATATTGAGGGTCCCATAGCTGGATGCAGCACTCCAGGTGGGGTCTCATAGGACCAGAGTAGAGGGCCAGAATAACCTCCCTCAGCCTGCTGGCTACATATCTTTTGATGCATTCTGTGATATGTTTGGCTTTTCAGACTGCAAGTGCCCATTTCCAGGTGATGCTGAGTTATCTATCCACCGTACCCCCAGGTCCTTGTCCACACATCTGCTTTGAAATATGTGTATGTGTGTTGGTATATGTGTGTATAATGGATATATAATGCACACATTTATTTTTTCTTCCCTTAATAGATAGAGGCAGATAAGGATTTTCTCTTCAGTGCAAATTCCATGTTTTTTTTTGTTTTTTTAAGAAATATCAAATGTCATATATTTTCAAAGTAAAATTTGGAAGAAAATGCTTTTCAGATGAATTAAAAACTTTCTAGTTGCTGTGACAGATGTTGTAAAGTGAAAAGTTAGAGTAAAAAAAAAATTAAAGTTCATTAAAAGTCAAAGTATTAGCAAAATGCCAACATTTCTGCAATTCTTTTTTGACCTTAAAAAAATAAACTAAATCAACCAAGCAAACAAAGCCCTCTTGCTGAAATACATTTCACTCTTAACTGATTAGATTTCAGTAAACCAGCACTTCGAACCAGATAAAATATTTTGCAGCCTATGAACTGTCAGTTTTCTCTCACCTAAAGGACATATAATAAATCAGTCAAAATAAACATGTAAGAAGACAGAGCATCATGTTTCAGGGCAAAAAGCAGACTATCAGTGATGCATTTTAGGGAGAGAATTACATCACTCCAACTACTTTGTAAGCCCATCTTTTAAACACAGGCAATCTCTACGAGACAACAAACTTCAAGGGAAATAACTGTTGTTCTGCTGAATTTAGCTACAGCAAAAGCCTGGAAAGTAATGCCTCCTGCTGATATAGCACCCTTCTACCATGGCCCTGATTGAACTGATGTGCTACACATACATTAAGAAGACCTCTGAGACCTCATAGGGGACAGTTAGTGATCATGCTCCGCCTTGGCAGAGGTACTTTTACTGAGGCGGTCTCAAAAAAACATGAAGGCAAAACACCCTTCTCCTCAGACCCATCGGAATGTGAGCTCTTGGACCTATTTTTCATCTGGGTTTCACTTGATAGACACGGAAATTTTTTCTAAATCCATCTCTGAAGCATGACTTTAGATTAAAACTAAAACTCAAGTCCTTACTCAGGCAACTTTCCAGACAGTTTAGGATCAGGGTTGCCTGATCCTATGCCATTGGTATTTAAGGCCACCTTTCAATGAGCTGTAAGTAATACATTTGGCCTCACGTGATCTAGTGTAATGGCATTATTTTTGCATTGAAGGAATGGTTTTAAAATCTCTTCCCTTTGATTTACGTGAAAAACCTTAACTTACATGGTTTATATAACCTTGTTACTAAGCTTATTCTTGCAAACATCTTTTCCTTCACTATTTTAAATCAGACAACCTGTCTAAGTGACAAAACTGCAAAAATATTCAATTATGGGGTTTCAATAGGAAAAATGAGACCCTTCAATCATTTTCCTTTGATTTTAGTTTTTAAAGACAAATCCATCACTTCAGAATTGTTCAAAATACAAGAAAACACTGGTTTTGTTACTTATTCTTTTATCTGCAATATTAAAGAAAATTGTTTGAACATTGTCTTTTGGAAAAATTAGAGAACTCATTGAATGATATCACTGAACCTGTAACTATATCAGTCAGCCCTGGTTTGTATTATTAATCGATTTCTATATAAAATACCTTTGCTTTTTTGAACAGTGTCTAATTCTATTATAAATCCTAGGAAATAATTCTGTCAAACGTTATGTTAGTCCTCTAACATATGCTTGGAAACTATTTTTAATAGGTCTTCACTGCTATATATATCCATATAAGGCCTTTTGTCTCAGAATCAGGAGCTGGTTTAAAAAAAAGTGATTTTCAGCAGTTACTGATGGTTTGGGCAAGCACTGACCCCTGGGTAAAATGAATAAACAGTGGAGCTGAGAACAAAAGGAGTCCTCAGAATACTATTAACTCGCAGTAATAAGGCAGACATGATGTACTGGGGTCAGTACAAGTCTCATTTGTAGATAAGCCGTAAAGAGAAATCATTCCATCACCAAAGAAAGGTCAGTGGTTAAAGTATAATATGATTATTTTGAACTAATCTTCCAGTGACAAATTTCTGAACTATAAAGGAGTTCTTCAATTTCAGAAATACATTTCACAGGGTTTTTTTAAATGGCACTTCATGTTTCTAGATGAACTTAGTAAAGAAAAATCTTTTGGGAAGATTTTGGATGAAAGGAAGGACTGAAGGAAAGAGAATATTAAGTTTCATTCGTGAAGTAGTCAGAGTAAGGTTTGCATATAATCTTTATAATTTTCTGGCACCAAATCTTTTGTAAAACAACATCTTTGGCCTAGCATAATGTATTTCAATATAAGCATGAAGTATAAGGAGGAAAATTTATTTCTTATTAAATTATTTTAACAAATGATAGAGATATGTAGAATACCACAAATATCATTAAATAAGGTCATGTTTCCTTACTTGGACTTGATTCTTCAGTCATATCTTGTTCTGATGTGATTTTTTTTTTTTAACACAACTTTTGGTTCGGAATGTTATCCTTGAGGAAAAGAAGAAATAATTAAATAGCATGTAAACCAATCTCAATTTCATTCCAACCAGAAGGTGATAGTTGAATATTTGAAAAAAACATCACTGTTGATTTAACTGTATTTACATTTTTCTGTTGCAGCCCCTATACAACACAAGGACTAAACATCCTTGGGCTAACATACCATACCTACCTTGACTTTTCCTGTGCAGCAATCTGGAAGGAAGTTTCCCCACTTTTGAAAACTGAAATATGTTAATGAAGATCCTGTGGCTGAATCTCATTTCAGTGCTTCTTCATAAATCTTCAGAAAAATGCTAGTCAGCTTTGTGGATAGTGAAATACTCATTAAAGAATATAGATAAAAAGGTTGTAGCAAGAATGATGATCCCCTAGCTTTATTGTAGGGGAATAATGAAAAGGGAATGGAGGAGTATCTTCCCATTACAGTTCTGAAAAAGTGTGTAAGACTTTATGAACATGACACAACAGCTTTCTACTTTAATTTACAGAAATTATTTTGACACAGGTGTTTTGGCTCCCTTAGAAGGCAGTGAAAAAACTCTTCCAGGGAATATCCTATTCTGTTATTAAAAGTGTACAAAAGAAGTGAAACAAACCACAGGAATTACTGATTTGCATCAACTCATGGAAGATCAGCTTGTGAGAGTAATTTGTTTAGTGCCACTTCTACAATCAATAGAAATGCCATGTACTTCGAAGTCGTAAAACAAAATAAGACCTTAGATAATATTAGCTAGTAAAAACATTGAATGAGGTACTGAAGCTGGTATATGAATTGTAAAATCCTAATTTTGGAGCTTTCATAAGAGTTTTTCCCAGGCCATGCTATTTTATCAATAATGCTTATTCTATTTCAGACAATGACAAATATATTTTGTTTCTAATGTGCACAATTTAATTTCATTTTCTGCTTTTCTATAGTATTCATCAGTTAAAATCTCCCTCTTATTTCTCCTAAGTCTGGGACCTCATTCACACCTCTATTAATTTATTGTAATTGCTCAATTCTGTTGAAAAACTTAGAAAGAGATATTGGAAAATTAACTAAAAGCTCCATATTGAGATGTTGCTTTTTATGATTCTTCAACTCTATTGGCAATATTCTCACTGGTTGGACTGTTTGAACTTTGTGTCATTTTCTTATGATCAAACCTGCTTACTTTTATAGTTTGGCATGATGTTAACATTAATAGTGGTTTGAAAATCTTCTAAAACCTTCTACTCATCAAATGCATATTAATAATTCTAGGGCTTGTACATGGGAGCTTTTGTGTCTTGCTTTAAAAAGCTACTTGTCAAAACTAGACACCCCAGATGCCTAAAAGAAAGGAGCATGTTAATCTACCAAGTCCTGGCCTTACCTTGACCTCTCTCTGTTCTCCAGAGTTATATATTAAATCTGTTAAAAGCTTGATGTTAATTAATTCAGAATCTTAATAATTCTGCCTATTCAGAAGATCCACTAAAGCAAAAGTTCTAAATAATTATGTTCTGAGGACATAATTATAACTCCAGCAATAAGTTCTACAAAGTAATTCATTTGACTTTTTCTTTTCCCTCAGTAGTGATTTTAATGGACAATTTAAAATTTTCTAATGGTAAATTAAAAATCAGACCCTAAAAGCATATTTTATGAGATGCAAATTATTTGATATGGCTGAAGCCTCCAGATGAATTTGATGTAATTTTCTCTTATTCTAAAATCAGTTAAGAGTACAGACTGCATGAGGATAAACATCATAGCTTTACTTTGTTGAACAAAAGGAAAAAAGTACTTTTTTCCCAAGTCACTTCAAATGAACATCTCTAAGGTTAGCATGCTTTGGAATGAATTGAGGGAGAATCTAAGCTGCTTGTACCCTTTCAAGCAAGGAACTGTAGCACTAATAAGGACTAGAAGAAGGCTGAACCTAAATCAGATGCCAAGAATTATTTAGCTTTGTCTCAAGCTAGTCAACTTCTGAAGGATGAATCAAAAATATCAGATAATGAGTAGGGCAAGACTGAGAATTGCTTTCATATCACATCCTTTCTTCTCTTCATTGTAAAAGCAATAAACTTCTGAGCATTGCCTGAAATGTGGCTTTTAAACCTCAAGAATTATTACAACATAGTAACTTCAATTACAACATAGATCCAGCTAGCCTGTACTTCAGCAGTTGAGGATGATGCCTTGCATAAAAAATTTGATTGATGGGCTCAACATAGTCAGTCATGTGGGTGGAACTGCTCAACAGGTTGTTGGAGCCCTGAACCATATTTCCCACTGTGGCTGTGTGTGAAGGCTGACAAACCTAACATTATATAACTTCAGGAACTCAGAGCAGAATTTTCCAAGATAGGCACTAATAACTTGAGCTTTATGGAGGAGTTTCTCTATGCCTTTTTAAATCAAGCAAAGGAGAAGCAGTCCCTAATGGTGTTATGCATGATAATCAAATTTCCTGGTTAAAATGTACTCACCCAAAGGTCACATCTCAAGCCCTTAAATCTTGTTGCAGAGCTCCTCAGTATTGCTTGTCTTCTCAGCAGAGGTCTGCTGCTTTGGAGGATAAGGAAACATTTACATAAGAATGTTATACAACTCCACAGTTTAAAAAAAATCAACAATTTATGACTGGCAGTGAGAAAGAAGAAGCAAGATCCAAAGAAAGCAGCAGCACTGCTGCAAACCAGGTATTATATTGCAATTCAATGGGCTTTGCTTTTTTGTTGTTCCCTCAAATATGCACATAATTGCAGAAAAGAGGCTTGTGCTAGCTTATTTTGTGGTGCACTTCTTACCTGAGAGGAAGGCATTTCTATAGTATAGAATTTTTAATATAAAAATATGCTTATTAAATAATTGAAAATGTGCATACCAAATTCCCTAACTTAATTAAAATGTAGATAAGTTTCTGGTTTACTGACACAATGGCATTTCTGTGTTCCTGGAGTCATTACTTAATGCTCATGTCACTTAGCCTACATTAGAAGTTTAACTTTGTGGTTTTGGGGCTGACTTCAGTTTTAAGGAAAAAAAAAAGAAGACAAAACTTGCGTGAGCTATTTTATTCGAAAATAATTTCTCCTCTCTCACAAAGTTTTTTCTCAGCCATAAGTGTTCTCTTTCAGGCGTACACAAAACAAAAATCTAAATTATGGTCACAGTGAGATCATCATACCATGATCTTTGCTCTCAATTGCCCTGTTGTTTCACGACTGACAAGAGGAATGCCTCAGTTGTCAGTGCCTGTTGTGCTTGCCCCAGTGGCATGTGAATTTCTAGCTAAACTATGCAGTGATTTTTTCCTATATCTGTTGCACCAGATCAAGAACAGTTGGCAAAGACCATTTCCAGGCACTTTAGCTAATATCTGACTCTGTAGTGAAACAAGTCTCAGCTATGGCTGTTTTGCTGGGGTCACACAAATATACTGTACAAGAGATAATTCAGTTCAGTGTGTAAACAGGCTGATGTCAGTAACAGAAACTGAATAAAGCCATTACTTCATGGGTTCTCATTTAGTCATTACTTAAACTCCAGCAGAAAGATTTTTTGAAATTCAATACACAGTTTCCTGCTCTTTTGATCTAAAAGAGGAAAATGATCTCTTTTCAAAGAGCCAATGTTTAAAAGAACATAGGAATGAACATTTTACAACTGTAAACTGCAAGCATGTAAATTACTGGGAGTAGTTCCTGCCTTTGTTGCTGGAGATAAAATGAGAGCTTTGTTTAGCTGGAGGCACTGTGATTGATAAGTCCCCCTGAAGGTTTTATGGGGTTCTTGTTGTTTAGTTTTAGGGGGCTGTTTGTAGTGTAGTGTGGGGAATTTTTTGGTGCTTGTAAAATTCAGTTATATCTTATTTTTGTTCATTTGCTTTAATTTTAAATCCATGTTAAGCTTTAAATACAGAATCCAAATTCAGCAGTTTAAATTATTTTGTAACAAAGTTTCACATCTCTTTTACCTTAAAATTTGATCACAGAGGCTCATTTCCACATTACTTCCTATGATTTATAGGTGAGCACCCCATTGCTTCTAATCTAGAAAGGCTGGTATCCAAAGTGTGTCATTTGCTGAATGAAGTCATCAGAGCTTGACAAATGTATGAAATTTAAAAGAGTTAATTTTTAAGGACATGATCTACATTAGATTAAATTATGAATACTGAAAGTACATTTATTGGACTTCAGAGTAGATAAATGAAATGCAAATAGAGGAAATATTTGAGCAGAAATTTCAGGCTTTCCAGTGTTTTTAAAGGTATATTAAAACAGTTTATACCATGACTTTCTCAGCAGCTTCATTATGGCAAACAACATTTTGGTAGTGATCAACCTAGAATTAAATATATTATATCAAAAATACAATCTTTAAAATTAAAAAAACTCCTACTTTGATTCATAATTGTAGGGCATGCTCGCAGGAGCAGTGGCTAAGAAGACTATTAAATTAATGCATTCTTATGGACATTTCTGATTAAAGGTAGAGAAGAGCATGATAAAAAAATCCATGAGAGCTTTTTATGGCAGAAAGGAGAATACAAACTCCTTTTTTGTTTTGGTCAGGAGGATTTAGAATTATTGAGGTAAGTGTGAATAGAATGCTAACTGAAAAATCATTTCTCCAAGGCACTGGTTATATATATGCATGTTAAATATTTACTTCCTGATCATTTCATTTAAGAAGCGGCTTTCAGTATTGTTTGCCAGATATATTATCCTTTATTTCTGTAGCTCTAGAGATTGCTGTTTAAATGATACTTAGTTTGCTCTAAATTATTTTTTTCGGGTAAAAATAGGTAACACTAAAGGCCACAGATGTCTCCAAAACACAGTAAATACTGACATCTTTCAGTTCTTGATGTTTCATAAGTTGACTAGGTCTTTCCCTGTTGATCTGGAACTTTTCCAGTGTTTTCATACCCATCTAGATGAAGTTGTCTGGCTCTCAGGTGAACCATAAGATGATCCAGAAAGTAAACAAAATATTGCATACTTCTGTTGTGGCATCGGATTTCAGATATAATCTGTATGCACTTCACTTTTTTTTTTTTTTTTTTTTTTTTTTTTTTTTTTTTTTNTTGTTTCAATGATTAGAATTAATAGGATTATTAAATACCCCAACAAATAAAGACAAATGTTAAAAAACTGAACATAAAATTCTTATTCTTGGTACAATAAAAACACAGGAATTCAGATGTTCCTACCTTTAGAAGCTGTTCTACTGAGTTGGCTTCTCTTATGCAGGACTTAAAGGTCTTAGGACCTTTGATCCTAGAAGTATCAACTTGATAACCATAATTCTATCTGCTTTCCTCATCCAGCATTAGTAAATAAGTCAGCTTTGTACACAGGGGAATAGGCCTGGTCATCAAATTCAGCTGTCACTAATATCAGGAGCAAGTCAGACAGCTTGAGCACTGTGACAACTTTCTGCAGAGTCAAAGCATTGGGCTTAGCTTGACTTTGGCAGTGTAGGAGGAAGAGGGGAAAATAAAAGTTAATGAGCAAGGAGACTAAAGAAGCTGCCCGCTGTCTGCAGATTGCTGGCACAGATCTTGCCTTGCTCGTGTCTGGGGTTGCCCCCAGCCCTATTCCTCTCCTGCATGGCAAGGCAAGCTGCGGCGGGCGGGGGCTGGCTGGGAGCAGCACCGGCATCTCCGGCTGCTGCTGCTCAGAACGAGGGCACGCAGGAACCGCCTCGCCTTTGATGGGACATTGACTTGGATCTCTGCCCCCCGGCCAGCTGCCAGCTTCCCCAAACCTGTTGGGAAATGCCTGATCTCTAAGAGTCTGCGCTGGTCTGTCAGCTTTGGTTAATGAGCCCTCAGATTCAGAAGTTACTGATGTGAGACAGATAGACAGCTGAAAAAGTGTGGTGTTTGCACAAGCAAAGCTTCTTTAGAAAGGCAGGCTTAAAAATTAAATTAAATAAAAAAAAAATCTAAAACAAGAGAAATGACAGCTACAGAAATATTACATAAAAAGGAAAAGAGCTTGAGAAAAAAAGAAAAAAAAACTGGAAAAGAGATATTAAAAGAAAGAAGAATAAACTAAGATTTCAAAGCAGGAGAAAGGATATAAAGTAGGAATAAAAATAGGCAACAAAAGAAGGGAAAAGAAAGAATCTGAGCTACACTAGGAATTAAATAGGGAAAAATAACAAAAAGTGTTCAGAATTAAAGGAAAGCAAAAGTAAGACAAAGATGTGAGCTAAAACTGAAGATGGTTAGTTAAATTTACTTATATAATACTTTTTATTACTCATGCCAAGTTAAGGATTTCCAGAAAAACTTATGTTACTGTTGCAGTGCTCAGGTTCCCTGCATATCTTTACTGTCTCAATCCATGCATAACATGAATCTTTCTGTTTCTTAACTAGGCAGTCTTAAAATCTTAAATTGTCTATTGCTGTAGTAAAAAAAGAGTTATAAGATTCAAAATTTATAAAACTACATCAAATGTATAAACTTGCTTTACATCACCTTAGTTTTTATATAATTAATATATTTTCAAAGGAACTCTAATTTCATGAAGTCAACGCATAAAAAATCCTCTAGAACTCTGGCATTCATCCTGGTACTCCCAAAGTTCTGAAATAAGCCTATTTATTTTTAAGAACCATAATATTTTAATACAAGTTTGCAAGTATTGACCACAACATACAAATAAAATAACCTAACATAGGGTCCTACCTGAAGCTCATTGATATGCAATTTTAGAGGTTTGCTTTCACTGCTTGCTTATTTAGTTACTAAGTTGAATAGTCTATGCTTGGGGGAAGGCCTTTTTCTACTAAAATTTAGGTGCCTCTGATTTTGAAGTATAATCTGTGAGTCTGTGTCATCCCTACAACCGTCATAGTGCCACCTTGCAGTCACAGAGACTTTGAATTTTTGTTGCTGGTCTAAACGAGAGCAAATGCAATTTTTTTCTGCCTTTGTTTTCTTTCAGTGCTTTAAAAGGAATATTCAAAGAAGACGAGTTTATAGATGAGGAGTGGTTATGAGTAAGCCTGATGAAAATTACATTTTTTTGCAAATTCTATCATTACTAAATTATCATGGAAATTGTGCGTCACACATGCATTTTTTATATTTACTTTTTAGTATATTTATTTCTTTATTATATTTAGTGGAAGAATGTAAATACTCATTTGGATTGACATAAACCACTCAGAAGCTCTAGACATTGTAACTTCATGTCAACAGAAACTTTTCACCATAACATATCATTTATTTCTTCTATCTTTCACAAGATGGTAATAAACCTCAATGGGGAAAAAAATAGACATTTTTATAATAGCCTATTATCTAATAGTCTCTAATAGTTTATTGACAAGTTAATGCTGCAGAAAAGAAGGATATCGAAAAAGAGACTCCCAATCCACTGAATCCAGTAATCCAATACTCCAGTACTAAGGGGTTCTTCCTTATAATGCTTATGGTTCAGAAATCTTATAAAAGAGGTAAGCTTAATGAAATACTCACTTTGAACAAGCACAGCATTTTCTGTTCATTTTATAGATTGGATGACTGAGATCAAAACCTGTCCCCTTTATGTTGCTTGAAGGTAGCTCTAAGGTACTGCAGGCTCATCTGTATGGAGCCGGACAGAAGCAGAAATGTTAGTAATTCACTAACTGGGCTTTGCATTTTAATGGAATTAAGTAAAGCATTAAGCTAGAATTTGCATTATAGAGGCTTTATCCTTAAAATTTATTTATTCAGCAGCATAATTACAAGTAATGTTGAGGAAATTACTTAATTTGGCATTTTTCAACATGCTGAGGTAGTGCAAGTTTTATACCTAATGCAGGACTATTTCTTTTAAAGCCATCCTTCCCCTTGTCCCCACAATAAAGCTGCTAAACAGGATAAAGTATGTCCATCCATTAAGCCAGGATGTGTAATCTGTTTTCACTGACTTTTCATTAATCATTCAGCAAGAGGTGTGGAAATCAGTATTTGCTGAGGAAAGCTTAGCTGGTATGTTGCCCCTAAAAAATACTAAGGTTCCTTGTGGTGAAGGAATGTTAACATATGAGGTGATTGGAGGCAGTTCTTTGAAAGGATGGTTGACAGGGCAGTAGCAATGAGTCAAATGAGAAACACTAAACATCACTCTGAAAACTTCAGAGAACATACATTTCTCCTTAGTTCTGCATGAACAGTGGTAAAATATTTTAATGTGGCTTTTTTTTTCAGTTTTCTCAATATGGAGTGTATGTCAAAACCAAGGTCTTCTTAATTATAGTCTAAAATGACTGCTTTATTAACTACCATCAAACCAACTCAAATGCATCTACACTATATTTAAAATAATTGTTTAAAATTTGGTACTTATCATCCCTTCAGAGAATCATAGAATCATTTGGTTTGGAAAAGACCTCTAAGATCATTGAGTCAAGCTGCTAATCCAACACTGACAGTTCATATTCAGATGGCTGTGGATCAGCACCTCCAGGTTCTTTTCCCACCAGCAGCTTTCCAGCCAGCCAGCCTCAAGCCTGTAGCATTACACTGAAGCAGATACTCCTGCAGTTAATGGAGGACCCACAATGGAGGAAAATTTTTACCTGAAAAGCTCAAACCAGTGCAAGAGTCCTATAGAGAAAGGTGTGAGAGGGCAAACTACAAACATAATTTCGCAAGAATCCTTCACCTGAGCTTGTTTGTGTGGCTAAGAGTCAGGAATGAAAGGGAAGGAAGGAAAAAAGAGAAAGGAGAGAATTTGGTTGTGCAAAACAGGAGATAGGGAGAAACAATGTTGTTTTAATGTTTGTCTTTGTTCTTACTACTAGAATCTGTTTTAAGAGGGAATAAATGAAGTTAATTTTCCCCCAGTCAAACGTACTTATCCCGAGCTTAACCACCACAAAAACAAATGTTTTGTTTCATGGAAAATAAGCCACCATTAGGTGAATGTCTGACTGGTAGGAAAGCTATATTCTGCAATTAGGTATTTTTTACTTACTAACGGCAAGATTATTCTTTTGTCCTTCATCTTACAATACTAAATTAGCAATTTGCATAAAAAGAAATCATTTTATTAGTTTGGGGCTGACATGCAGAGGAAGATTTGAAAGTAGTTCAGCTTTCTATTTGAACCTATTAAGTCAAATTGATATCAACAACTCAGTCCGATATTCAAGAGATTATAATTGATACGGAAAAATCCCAAATTTGTATATTTATCAATAACTGGGTGAAGAAATGGAAGAAGCAGCATTAGTGAGTAAGCAATAGAAAGGAGCAAAGGAACTACAAGTTTAAATTAATAATAAGTCAAATGTTTTTCACACTGTTGTGTGTACAACATGTACAATAGATGTATTATCTGAAACAAAATTAATTGATTTTTCCATCTCACATGGAAAGTGGTAAGTCATGCGCTCCAATCGCGTATTTAATTTTAGGACACACAGAGAGAATACAGACCACTTGGCAAGAACCCAGCAAGAGAAAGAAAGTTATCAGAAATCTAGAAAACATTATGTACAAAATGGACTAGAGAACTAGGGATATTTAGTTTAAAAAGAAAAATGCTAGATGTGAAGGCCTGAAGCACAGACGAAGAGAATAGTCTGTTCTTCAAAGCAGTGGTAGACAGCACAAAGCATATATTAACTTAAGGAGAGGAGGAAAGAGTTTTTCAGGAAATATAAGGTAGTAAAGGGTTAGATTATTTAGGAAACTGTCAAATTTCTGTCACAGGAAATCTTTAGAAACTGTCTAGACAAGTACATGTACTGTGATTTTTGCCTTCAGGCAGGAGAAGGAGGCAAATGGACACCTAAGGTCTTGTTTTTCAGATTTTTAAAGGTTTGTTTGTTTAGGGGTTTTTTTGGTATTGCAAAGATAATTATCCTTGTGAAATATTCAGAATAGCTTGAAACAATGTTAAAAAATATTTTACTTTTTCTACTATCATAAAACTGTCAAATCATAAATATTCTCCTCGTAAAATTTCTGGGATACTTCGAAGTAGCAGTTTCAATGAAATAAACATAGTCTGTGTCTATTTTTAGACTTTTCAAGTGCTGCTTCCTCTCTGGTGAATACTTTCATTCACTGCCAAAGTTTTCTAAATATCGGGGGACTGAATAAGTACTAGCAATCTTTGACATCAACAAGAGCTGGATGTTTTCCAGTCTTTCACCTCTGTTGAAAGTGATGCGTAAACTTTTTATGACTTTTCTACTTTTATTTTTTAATCTGTCTCCCTGTTTGACAGAAAGTAGATAAGTTCTTCTGACCAGCTCTTAATCCAGAATAGTCCCGAACAGTAGGATGACATTTCTTTGGAAAATTGTGACCAGTGCCATCCTTAGAGTACAGCAATGAGTGTATAACTACTTTTGAATGAACTAGAAGAGACATTTTGGAAATTACTAACAATGCTTCTTAAGAGGCAACACACATTATTTAGAAATATAAATGGAATCCCAGAGAGACTTGGAACCAATTACTAATATAATTTTATGGTGTAAATATGCTGGTGCTAGGAAATTCTGTATTTATTCTGTGGCCAAATAAAAACTGAATCATCATGTTTACACCATGCATGCCAACAGCAACTGCAAGAAATAAGATTTTGTGGTGGTATAATTTTTGTGCTAAATATTTATGTTGAGTTTTCCTGGCAATAACGACATCTGAAACTATGAAGCTTCAGTGTGAGATCAAAACACACCAAAATTTCTGACCCAAAACTTCTGGTTTTATTGTATGCCATTTACCCATAGTTTTTGAAGAGCAAAAAATACAATAGAAGTGATATTTCCTTGTTTAACAGATGACTATAACCAGAAGTATATAAGAAATATTATTGATATTAAATGAACACTGTACTTTATAACTTCAAGAAAAAAGAAACAAACCCTAAGGAATATTTTCTTCTTAGGAGAAACACACTGGCTCTTTGTTACTAAAAATCGATCAACAAATATTATTTGAGCAGAAATGTAATAGACAATTAAACAGCAAGCATAAAAGGCTATCATGAAAACATTAGATATAGTTTCCCCTTTTCAATTTTTGAAAGGGAGAGAAAGAGATTATTATTGACTTTATTGCTTGTAAGGATTTTTAGTGTTGCTTCATGAAAAGTCACTGCTGTAAATACTGGTCGACTACTCATTTTTTAAAATTCCTTTTTAGAAAAAGGCTAAAGGCAAATTATGAGAAAGGGGTTTTTTTGCAGGTAATTAGGGAAGAAATTGATTTCACAATTTTTTAGAGCTATTCTTTGTTATTGCTGAAGGATTTTATCATTAGTATATGATGTTGCTTTTTAGTTTTTAGTTAGTGACTCTGTTGGATGAAGCATGAAAAATCTCTAAAATCATAGACTTTTTCATATATAAAAAAATGTCAAAAAAAGAATTATATTGTGTCTTAGAGACATTTTAACTCACAGTATTAAACAGAATATTTGTGGGATCAATATTACAACCTTTTCTTTTTTCTTGATTATTTAAGCAGTCAGACAGAGAAGGGACAAAACAAAATAGTTTTCCTGTCACCAGTCTGAAGTCACTCCATTCACTATAATCTGAATTCTGGACATTTTGTTCAGAAGGATCCTGAGAGGGAGTATCAAAAGCTCTACTGGAATCCCAACAGATAACATCAACTGGCTTCCCTTGATCAGCTAGGTGGGTTACATTGTCATAAAAGGAAATCACGTTTGATAAGCAGGATTTTCCCCTCAGGAAGCTTTGCTGGCTGCAACCAATGACTGTGTTTTAAAGTGCTTTTCAACATCTCCCAGAATAATTTTTGCCATAACTTCATCGGGCACTGAAGTGGGACTGACAGGCCTGTAGTACCCAGGGTGGTCCTTTTGCCAATCTTGAAAATTGGGACAACATTCACCAGCTTCCAGTCAGCTGGGACCACTCTGAATTCCAAGACCACTCAAAAATCATTGAGAAAGATTTTGTCATGACATCATCTGTCATTTGAGGATTCTTGGATGAATCCCATCAGGCCCCATAGATTTTTAGGGATCCAGCTGGAGCAGCAGATCCTGTACAATTTCAGGGTCACCTGGGAGTTGATCATTCTTGCAGTCATGGTCTTCCACCTCAGGGCACTGACACTCCCTTGGTCAATAATCCATGTTGAAGACAGAGGCAAAGACTGCATTAGGCACCTCTGCCTTGTCTCTGTGAGGTGGCCATCCTCATCCCATAATGGGCCAGTGTTATTTGTACACTGCCTTTTGCCACTCATAGATTTGGAAAAACTCTTTTTACTGTTTCTCACAGTTCTGGCCAGTTTCTACTTCCGTCGAGTTTTGGCCACATGACTTTTTTCTCTAGAGTGGCAAGCAGTATCCCTGTCTCTTAAACTCCTTCTTTATTGGATAATTACTCTTTATTTATCCACCTCTTAGATTTTATTTTTTCTTATTCTGCTACTGTCACAAATGTCTATATTAGTCTTCCTTCCCATAATCTATTAGTAAATTTTCCAGTATTTCAGCACAGCTTTTTATTTTGGATATCAATTTTTCAACACTCTTACTCTCTGCTTCCCCTGTAAGCTCGTTCTAAATGTGTTAAGTACCAATTTCTCTCACACCCAGTTGCCTGTCCTCACATCCCTCACACGATACACTATTTTTTGACTATTTAATTGTCAGAATTTATTCAGGCCAGACAGCCATCTGAAGAATTTTTCTGAATTGTCCACTTGATATTCAGCTACAAAATGACAAATCTCTAATATTCATGGTGTGAGATTTACCAGAAAATTGGTTGTTTATGTTAAATTCATATTCTAATGCATTTGAGTAAATCCTGCTGTCCATATTCTCAGCTTTCTGCTTCCTTCTTTTGTCAAGTGTAAAGATACATTTACCCTGAAATATAACTTCAGTCTTGGTATTCATTATGTGTTCCACAACAGATTTATTTTATTGCGTTCAACAGAGGAACATGGTTTTACTGTAGAAATCTATGCCACATTTGTGATCATTCTTCTGGTAGTTTAACTGCAACAACAAATCCATCCACTGATAATGTGGATCCAAACTCATCATCCCATTTCCTTTGCTTACCATTACTTCTATTATCCTTACTACTAGAGGCACAGGCTGGTCTTCTGCAGATCTGTGTGGTATTTCTGACTGAAGCCAGTTGTTTAGAATTTATTCAAGTCCAAGAAGTACTCTGTTCTATTCAGTGTCAAAAGTTTTTGCTACAGCAAAATAGTACGGTTCTTGTATTGACCACTGTCTCAATACTGGTAAGTAATACAGGGAACTGAAATTGCATGGCATAATAGAGGACATTTCCCAAGGTAACAACAATTTCCCTCACTGTATCATAAAAACTTACTGACCCATGGAACCACTCATGTTTTTTGGAATGCATTGAAATAATCACTGCACCATACCTTTTAACGGAGAAAATGCACATCTAGAATAGAAAATCTTGAAGGCAAATTTATTCTACATAACGTAGAAGATGAAAAAAAGGAGGAAAAAACCAAAGCCTAGAGGAACATGTTCATACAGCCCTACAAGACTTACTAGTGCCTGCAAATAAGCTATTGAAAATGGAGAGAAGATTGTTGACAGTGATAATGTTCTGTACCTTCCAAAATCAAAAACAAAGTCAGTTTATGCAAAACTGACTCAACCCCCTCCTCCCCCCCAACAAATTTCCATAGTAATTAAAAGAATAAAACCTTGTCCAAAGGCATTACAGCAAGAAATTATTAGAAAAACTCAGGGAACTCATATAAATCTTTTAGAGTGGAAAATAAAGTAGGTGAAACATTATTTGGTGGCTGTCTATGGACAGCTTAAAATAAGACATGGTGATTACTGCATTAACTCAAAATTCTATAGAAGGAATAACACATACTTCACATGTATTCAAAGACATTGGTTATTTACCAAATTGTACTTAGGAGACTACTTATAGAAGATTTTTGTCATCATATATCTTCATTTCAAATTTACCAGACAAACTTGATGGCAAATCATTATGAGGATAAAGTAAATCTAAGTTTCCAAAGACAAATCCCCCCAAAATAACACAGTAATACATTTAGCAGAACAGCTCACAAAATGCGGAAGAAAACACACAGTTATAAACAGAACGGAAAATATTCAGATGTAAATTACATTGTGATTTCCTTGAGGAGAACAAGTCTATCTGCAATGGTAATTTAGACACATTAGGTGTCTAAACGTAGATATTTAAACTATTTTCATGTCTGAAACTAGATGAGAAAAATGTCAAAACAACCTAATCTGAATGTATAAATCTTATCTATGGTGCAAAAAAGCTAAGTAGAAAGAACATTTATATTAACAGGCACATTAAATCACATCATTTGAAGAAAAATAAATAACTCATTTGGAGTATACAATAAAAGTAATGAAAATTTACCCTGTTCTGTGAGTATTTCTGCTCCTTATAAACAAGGAACTCCAGAATTTTCATTTGGGGTTGTTCCACTGAATTTGAAATCTGTTTGTAATTGGCTTTGGAAAAAATGCATTCATGAAATGAAAGAATTCTTAGCATTTCTTTTAATTATTTTATTTTGCTTTGATTTTCACATGTTAAAAAACTGTTCAGTATTGAGAGGTTTTCCTATACTACTTTTGCATCTGTTCTTCCACCTCAGCAGGACATCAGGACACAGTAGACCAGCAGAAGTGTCTCTGTCTTTGAAATCTCATGTTCTTTATGTGAGAGGGCAGGTGGAGTACATTAAACGCTGCCTGGGGATGGATGATCTAATAGAAGTTACAGGTTAAAATTAAAGAAAGAACAGGCAAAGGTGACATTATCGGGTGTCTGCTACAGGCCACTTGATCAGGAATAAAAAAGAGCGGATGAAGTCCTTTACAGACAGACAGAAGCAGCCTCATGTTCAAGAACTCTAGTCCTGCTCTCTGTTGGGAGACAGCACAGCAGGGTTGTGAGAACAGTTAAGGAGTCAAAAAGTTTTGGAATATTTTATTTCTTGATACTTTCATGAATACAGTATTTTTAAAACCTGAACTTAAAAATTACTATTTCTTTTCATGTACATTGAGAATGCTTTGAAAAGTAATTTTGGTTGAGACCAGATCAATTATTTCACTTACAAGCATACTGTAGAGTAGAATAAATTAAAAAAAAAAAAAGTGAGCATAAAGTGGAGCTCCTTTGGAATTCTTTTTGTCTGTTGAAAGATGTCTTATTTTATATGCCTCTGACCAGAAGGTCAGTCATGACAGAAAGCATGAAAACCATTGTATTAATTCATATTATCAGATGAATAAACAATACTTGTAGTGGCATAATCAAATATAATTGTTATTGAGATACTCTCATATATGACTACTACAAGCTTTGTATACTTTTATATGTCATTAACAAGACAATCATAAAATAGTTTTTTTTTTAGCAAGTTTTCTTCAGTAACCAAATATGCATTCAGATAAGGAAGGAAAGAAGGGAAGAAGGAAGGGAGTTAATGCTAAACTTGCTCAAATTGCAAAAAGCATTCTTTCACATCTGGGCACATTAAAAAAGGCTCTGAAAACAGTGAAGAGAAAAAAAAGTGTACGAATGCTGTGGGCAAACATGCAAGCATAGACTGGTTGCTCACTTGAAATGGATTGTCTGAGCTCCCCTTTCTTCTCTTCTTCACTAGTACTGTTACACCTAGTTCTCTGTGCTGTTTTCACTTGCTTCCCTGCTGCTGCATTTTGATCTTTGCTTCCTGTCTCTCTCCCCTGCTGTTGTTTTCAACAACGTTCTGCTTTTTGTTTGATGAGTGGTGAAAATTGCAAGATTCCAGGCCTCTGAAGAACAAACAGAATTTCAGAAATCAGGAAATCTTGTAAATTGTGCTTGGCTGCTGATGCATGCAATACTATCAAACATCAAAGATGACTAATCTTGAAAAAAGGTGCATAAAAAGGTCTTGTGCTGCATTTATGTGCAAGGAATAACTTCACACTCTGGCATTCATTAGTGCATGAATTTCTGGCACAGCTTGTTTGTCTTTAATTTTGCAGAACAATAGTAATTTCAAGTTAAAGGCAGAATTTTTATTTTTTTCTCCCAATGGCAAAATTTCTGGAAGTAAGGGTTTATCATTTACAGTATCCAAATAATTATTATTTTCCTGTCCCCTTTCCTGATTTCTAAAATAAAAGTGGAACATGCACAGCAGAGGATGGTGTTTTCATGATTCCCTTGTACAATCCCTCTGTCTTGAGTAACATAAAGATCCCATTTTTTCTAGAAGCCTGTCAAGCATATCAAAACACACATCTACTCTTTGGTATATGTCAATTCATGCATATATGGCATTGTGTGGTATATAATACTCAAACCAGATGGACATTAATAAATTTAACACATGCATGTGAAAAAGGAATTCATAGAATGGTAGCACAGGTGTGCATAAAAACAATAAGCTCTTTTAATGCCATCTTTATCAAATGCAGGGCCAATTTGGTCTTGGGATGTCCGTGAAAACTAAGCAAAATTTTCCCTCGTGAATATGAAACAAGAAATATGTCAACAGTTATCAGATACAGAAACATTCTTAATAATATCAGAAATTAAGTACAGAAATTAAGAAATTAAGTTAAAGCCTCCAACATACTTATCTATTCTTTATTCTCATGCAGAGGTGAATCAACAGCACATTGCATGAGTGCAGCTTTCAATTGTCTTATCTGCATATATAATTTTCTGTTTTTAACAGCATGCTTCTCAGGGCTGTGAGTGTACTAATAGGCCTTATCCGCCTTAATAAGTCTCACTAGCAGCCTCAGCACTCCATTTAAACTCAGGTCATTTAAACTACTGAACTTGCCCGAGACATGCTGTAGTCTCAGTTTTCTGTACCCAGCTGTTCTGTATTCCTAATTAAAAAGTAAAGTTAGGGTCCTTATGGGTCTTAAACTGCTTGACAGAAAAAAGAAAGAAGCACAGTTCAATGCTTAGCACATAACTCTAGTACAATTTGGGTAGAATTTCAAAAGAGAGATACAAAGCTGTCTAGAAATGAAAAAGTCTGAGGCTACCTAAGATGTCCTGACAACACTGCTCTAAAGCTCTAGCAGTATTCTATTCTATCTATTCTAAAATAATAAATTGCAAACTATATTACCTAACTTCTTATTGTTTTCTTATTGTTTTTAAGATTATATATTGTTATTGTTGTCTTATTATTCTTAGCTATATTGTCTTCTTATTAGGTATAGCAGCATCAGTAGAATTCTTTGGCTGAAAGAACCACAAATCTGATAACAGACAGGACATTGGGAACCTTCTCCAGACTCTTAGACTTTTGGATCTGAGTTTAGCACCCTTAGCAAAAATAAATAATAGTTTTTGGATGTGAAGTCAAGCTTCTTAAAATGGAGAATGCTCTTCCAGCAGAGGTCAGAGCAAGTATCCAATGTTAACTGTCACATCATTCCTTGCTCATGATCCTGCAGAAAAAAAAAATTTGCTTTGCAGTTAAAAAAGTAAAATTTGCACTAGGTTTCTGCTAGCAATTTATTTCTACTGCTGTAACTGTGACCTCTTAACTCTTAACTGCAGTCATCTTTTTTGTCTCCCTGGGCTTTTAATGTGAAGGATAATTTAACTAATTGATATTAAGATGGGAACAAATATCCCTGCTATCACCTACTGTTTTTAAATACAAATGCCATTCTTTATTCAGGACAGTTTTCTGCAGTTTTTAAATACCAATTTCTAGTCAGGACATTTGGAGAAATATGTAATATTTCTTTAATTTGGGGCTCAAAATGGTTACTGATACTAAATAACTAAAGTTCTGTCAGTGATGCAGGTATGCGGCAAAGATTTTGTTTTAAGTAATGTACTTAGAGGTTTAGCCTCACCAGGGGTGAAATATTCCATCTGTAGAAGTAAGAATGGTGTACATTTTATTGGTAACCACAGTTAGTTCATACTAGATTTTGCTGAATTCATGTTCTCAGTGCCTCAGCACTGAGGCTAACAGTTAGTATGTAAGTGTTGAATTAAGCATTGGATAATTCTTTTCCGATGAAGTTACTCCATTTTACATTAATGCAGTTGATTACCAATTGACTCCTTTTTTACATTCAAATAAGAGCAGATTCTACATTCTCAAGTAGCTCATGTTGCTGAAAGCTTATAAACCTATGCTTCCACTGTCTCTTCCCCTGCTGTGCTTGACTCCTTAATGCTTTTGATCTTGCATGGGATTTTAGAACACAGAAAAGGAGTTAGAAAGTTATTTCACTCTGTTTGCAGCATAATACTTCTACTTTACCATGGTGATTTGATGTAAAGGGCTCAATGAAGGGGCGTCCCCTTGTCCCAGCTTAGTGGATACAGAGATTTGTTGAATTCTACAATTTGTTGAATTCTGTTCCTTCTGTAATTGCTAAAACATTTCCAGAAGCACTCTGAAATCCCTGACTCCCCAGGTTCTGGAATCATTAATGGGTAAGGCATTTTGTAAACTACTGACATACATCCTGAGCTATGTCTGACTACAAATTCCATCCACTGTTGCATCAAGCAATATCAGAATATTGTCAGGAAACTTTAAAGGTTTTCGACTTACAGCATCCTTGGAGAGTGCTATAAGTCCAGGATAGACCATCCCAGGAACCTGCAATCCAAGAGTCCCTAAAGCCAGGCTCAAGAATGCCAAAAGTGAAGTCACACAGGAACGTTAATGCTCTGGCCTGGAGGCTTCCCTGGGCATCACTCTATTCATCTTTTACTCTATCCTCTTGGAAGCAGTGAATTCTTGCTGTGCACTGTTAAATGTTAGATTCAACTTGGAATTACAACTAGCAGAACTGTCATTCTGACTAAAGGCTGTGCATTGCATAATTTCCCTGCTGTATCTAAATTAGTTAAAGTTTTGAAATTGGTAGGAAAACCATAGTTTTAATATTTAAAAATTCTTCTCTTATTTCCTTCTTTGAAATTTCTTTAAAGCTTAATAAGAACTGTAATGGATTCACCTAGTGAGAGCAAGTTCAGAAGGGGAAAGAAGACGAGAGCTCCAAGTATATTACAGATTCAAGTCTAGTATTTATGCATGCATTGAACTCATATTTTTCCAAAGCACTTAATTGCAACGGTGTGTAATTCACATAATGGAGTCTGTAGATTCAGAGGCATAAGATCAGTGTAGGTATTGGAAAAAATGTTATTTATAAGTTGCACAGAAGTGCATATGGAGTAGGATGTTGAATTTGGCTTGCTAATGGTTTTAAATTCTTGCTCGTATTTAATTTTCACTCAGACAAATTTTTTGTGTAGACCTTTTGAGATTCTTACATGGAAGATTTTTTTACATATTTATTTTAATTGCACATGATTTGGAATGATGCCTACTGCAATATCCTTCCAGCAGTTGCATCAGACAAACAGCTGATCTGAATCCCTAATCACATTCTCTCTGAGGGACTGAAAAACTCTACATTTTCAGGTCACCTAAAAAGCTAGTTGTATAAATATTCCATCTCCCTCATACAGCAACTTGTCACTTGTAGGGATATTGTCCGTGAACTATTTTCCTATGTTCTTTGTGATATTTTGCAAGAGTGTCTTTGTATATATAAAAATTTTAATATGTTGATCACCTATTTTTTCAGAATAATTTTGTACAATAAGAAGTGAATATTTTCCTTAAATCTTGCTTACCGACATATAAAACACCTGATTTGTTGTATTCACTTTCTATAGGCGTTAAGGATAAAAATGAATTCTGTGGAATGAGCTGGATGACATTATGATTAAGAAAGGAAATGTCATGGGCCAGGAACAGGACACTCAGCAAAAACCCAGCAAAACCTAATAATCCTGAGAATGAACAGAAAACAGACTTCATCTGAAGCTAAAGCAGTATGTAGGGAAGAAAACATTGGTCAATATCTTGAGCAGCTGAGGGGCATATGTATAAAAGTGTACTTAAGACTTGGAAAAAGACATTCTGTAGGAATGGTCTCAATTCTCAAGTAGGAGGTTAAGGAATTCCACTGCAGTTAATTAAAACAACAACAAAACAAAAATGCCTGTACAGTTTGAACAGTAACAGAGAAACAGTGGCAGAGCTGGGTACTGTAGCCTGATTATTCTTGTAGCTTAGGAACCTGATTCAAGCACTAAGAATCCAGTGCACAGAACCGAAGAATCATACTATGGTTTGGGTTGGAGGAGACCTTAAAGATTCCCACCCCTCTGCCGAGGGCAGGGACAATTTTTGCTAGACCAGGTTGGTTAAAACCCCATCCAACCTGGCCTTGAACACTTCCAGGAATGGGGCATTCACAGCTTTTCTGGGCAACCTGTTTCAGTGCCTCACCACTGTGAAGCAGGTATAGTGTAAAAATAAACTAAGGTAAACCATCTTTTAACTTAAAGGCAAATAAACTATCTGAAAGAAATATTTCTATTTTACCTGGCATTTCTTGTTTTAGCCAAGGTCTTTGTTGTGATATTGGGATGTTGTTCACCTACAGGTATTGCCCAATCCATTCAAGTCATACATTTTTATGGTAAGGATCATATCAGGTTTACAAAATACCTAAAAAATATGATCCTTAATTGTCAGTGCTGTGCTATAGAGACAAATCTGTCTCTGTCTTATACAATCTTTTCTTTCCAGTACTCAGAATATGGATTCTCATTGAAAACTAGTTTAAATCTTATTTGCATTAGCTAATGTCACTAAAATTTACTCTGGGATGTCTAACATAATTTTGAAAAAATTACAGCATAAGCCTGTGAAGTATAGATGCTGTTTTATTTAAAACTCACCTTAAAGAAACCCAAACAAACAAACAAATCACACAGAAATTGCAGCACCTAAACCTCAGGTCAGAGTGTCAATAAATTCAAGAAATTACCTCCTTATTTATTAGTTTTTCGATTTTATTTATTTAATTTCTTGGTCAATGGTTCTAAAATATTTATTAGAATAAAACGGTTTGGCTTTTTTTAATTGTTGAAAGTAGTGAGATAAGTATCACTGCACTGAGAAAGGCCAGACTACACAGCCAGAGGAGGAGATAGTGCCACTACTTGATGAAACACAGGGAACACTGATCATTCTGACCATCTCGTTTTGATATCTAGCAGTCGCTATTGTGTGTCTGCTGATGAATGCGTTTTCAGGCTGATCATTTGAAACTTCTGAAAGTAAAGACATCTGCCATTTTTATGCTTATGTGGTCTTAGACAAAACTCCCTTTGTTGTTTGCTTGACAGAGGAGAATACAGCTCATCTTACTGCAGAAAGCCTGGGACCAGCCTTTCAACATCAAGCCTTTTTGTCAGACAATACCTTTTCCATGATCAAAGCATACAAGGGATATGGTAGTCACATCCAAGTTCATGTTCACACTTCTGTGCAGACAATGGAAAGGAAAAGAGAGAAACACATTTAGCTCAAAGAAACAATCTAATTCTTTCTAGAAATCTGAATTTTCTTAAAGAATGCATTTTCCAATCAAACATATTAGCAACAGCATTTGTTTGAATTCCTGCTGTCACCCAGTCCACAAACTTTTTATTTTTAGGTTTTATTTCATCTTTTACTCCCAGTATTTCATGCATTTCTTCTCCATAGATTTCTTTTTTTCCTCAATGGCCCTCTATTAACTAAATATATCTAGAAATGCAGTCACTGAGTTGCAGTCACATTCATTAATGTCATTACTGATGATTAATGATTATTTTAAACCTATTTTATTTTCCCATATTTTGGCCAGTATGCTTTGGAGTACAATGATTCATCAGTTGTATTTAAAAACAACTAAAAAATTAGTAAATTAATTTTTTGTTTTGGAGAACCACATATTTGCAGCTACTGAAAACCAGTATGTAAAAGCAAAGAATGCAAAATCTACTTCTGTATAAACCAGCTAAACATGTATAATTTAACAACATCATCAACAGATAATGGGGTTGTATCTATAATTGCTTTTGTTTGCTCTCACATAATATCATACTATTAAATTGGTTTCATTAGCTTTTTATTGACTATTAGAAACTTCTTTATCAAAACTTTAACTTGCCTGTGCGCTGAGTTAAGCTAATGGGATTCAATTATGAATGGATATATTTATCATAGCTTTCAGCACCTTTCGATACAGGTACTGAAAACCGCAATCATACGAAAAATTCAGACATTAATATTAAAATCTTTTATATTGTAAATAATGTATTCTTTTTAAAAATAATATATACTTGCATTACTGTAAGGATTGCAAAAGACATTTTAATACTTTCAAGCAGATCTTATCTAAGACTACTACTCTTCACAACATACAAGAGCAACCCAGCTTTCATTACATCTGCTTCTTGTTTACTGCTTTTGCTGACTGAAAAAAAAAAAAAAACAACAACAAAAAAAAACAAACCAAACTGAAAAAACCTAAACCAAAAAAGCCTCCAACCAACCAACAAAACCCAAACAAAGCAAACAAAAATTTATTTCATAAATGGAAAATATTCAAAGAAGACTACATTATTATTTCAAAAATTCAATGAAAACAAAAGTTATTCATACCCCAAACTGCCATGTTCTAGAGAGTTACTGTGACTTCCATATTAATTTCCATTCAATTCTCATGATATCTAAAAATCTGTTGGTTTCCCTTTTTGGGTTCCCTGTATGCTATCTATGTAGCTGGTCTAATTTGGAAAAATGGAAGGAATCTTTGCAGAGGCATCCACAATTATTGGGAGTTTTCAGAAGAATCCAGACAGCTACGAGGGCCCAAATCACCCAGATAGCATCAGGTTTAGTTTATAGTACAGAAGGAAAAAGCAAACAGATACACTTTTTCATAAATGTCGGTAGTTATTGTAGTAGTTAACTCAGGAAGTCAGTTGCAGAAAACTCCTTGGCAGAATTTTCAAATTCAATTGAAATCTCACTACAATCCTTAATTAAAAAGATCAAAACTACAAGCCAAACAAACCTAGCATTTTTTTTTCTATTAAAAGAACTCTCTATAGAAAGAGTTTGTCACTTTGACTAGGAATGTAAAAACTGTCTGTTGTATTGGAAGCTGAAATCATAGGTAATAATTTCAAAACTTCATTTTCTTGTCTGGCTTTTACACCTTACACAAATATATTTTTGGAGCATTTCTGAAACTACCAAGGTCTTGAATAATATTCATCAGCTTCAATGTACAAAATTCAAGTTCTCCAATTAATATTTTATAATAAAGCTAAATGTAATGAAACATTAAATTCTTCTGAAACTGTCTTAAAGGAATACTACAAGATGCCTCTTTTAAACACATGTTTCCTCAAATCAGTTATTCCTCCACTCCACAAAATATATTGGATAATTCTGTAATTATTCTGGACATTCCAAGGAAGTCTATGTACATACTGTGCACATGAATTTCATGACAAATGAAAGCCAAGTAAAGAAATTGTTTTGCTGGTATATATTCACTGTTTCCCCTAACAAAGAAGAAAGATATAATATGATTGTTTAGTCATATTATATCTTTTTATTGTATTGTGGATTTCACCATAACAACTCCAGTTTCCTTCAGTATCTCAATACAGTCTTACATTCACCCTTGCCTTATTTACAGTCATCCTGATACACTGCTTGTAATCACACTGCATAAAATATATTGGGAGGATAAGCTAAAGTACACTGCTACTGCTAATAGTAAGAAATTTATATTAAAAAAATCTGCTTTATTGCTGTCTAATTTATTTCCAGTCATCGACTGTATTATTGAGTTTATTTAATAGAAAACTATTTTAAGACAAAGTTATTTACTAACAGTATATCCTATAAAATAAACAAATTAAATCTTAAATCATTTCTCTACTGAAGGAAAAAGCCACCACAGATTTTACTCTAATTCTTAGATCCAACTATATTATAAATAATTGGAACTATATTTTATTTAAGGCTGCTCACAGTCATATAAATATATTTTACACATATACATACATTACATATAAGTCTGTAATATAACTAAATGTATAATTATTTACAATAAAACATAATTAAACAAGGTATTCTCCCAATGTTGCCAATCACAATGAACTTGACAAATAATTTACAAGAAGACTTTAACTATTATGCCCTCAGCAGCGAGCTAAATATTCCTATCCTCATATAAGATGTTGCTAAATTGTCAACTAGAGCAAGATTTAACATTCAGCTTTGAACATCAGCTAGATTTTTTCCATTTCTTGGTTTCTCTTCCCATTCTTAAAAAAATTCTTAAACGCAGTCTGAAACCACATTAGTTTCTGCCATACTTATATGCAGTTTCATAATGGATGGATTTCTGCCCATACAGATTAACTGATTGGATGGTACGAGCCTCACCTGCTGGGAATGGGATGGCACCACCAGGATTGCTTTGCATTTCTTAATAGCAGAATAATACTTTTGGAATAACAAATGTGTAGATTCTGAAGAAAATCATACAATTTACTGGAATGGAGAAAACAGCTGGGACCTTTGGCAAATGCTTCTATTCTTGCCTGTCATTGAGTGTTTATTCTAAAAGGATCTGTAGCACTGCAGGCAAATTTTTTCCTGAGTGAAGAACCCTGTGTGGTAAATATTGAGTAGCTCACATTTCCCTCAAAAACAGCTTGAAAACTTCCTTGTTTTTAAAACTTTTTCCTTCATTGTCTAGTGAATGAAGTAGGAGATAAGAATGTAGCAAATACAGGACTACAAATATGTTATATGGCTTTCCATATAAAAATGCAAATTAATTATTGCATTGATAAGAGTTTGGGATTGCCACGCTGATATCCAACTTTACAAATTCGTTACTGTACAACTAACATATTGTTTCATCTTTTTCCTCAATGAAACTTCTGTCCCTGTTGTGTTCTCTTTCATTTTCATTTATACTATGAATTGCCAAATGAATTATGAAGCACCCTTAAACTACAGAATAAAATTTCTTTGCAGCTTGGCTACAAGTCTTCAATAAATTCCTTGACTATGTTTTCCTTCCTAAATTCTCATTATTTTTGAGATATAAGTACATCAAGATAAGAAAGAGTAGAAAGATATTTCAGAGGCATTTTAAGTGAAAAATAATTACTTGACAGAAATACTTTCTTACAGAAGGCTTTAGACAGCAGAAGAAAAAAGGAGTTAGGATAATAGCTTAAATTAAGGGCAAAACGAGAATGTTCCCTCCATCTTCCTAGAAGGATTGTTTGTGTTCTATGGAACATTTCTGAATGGCCTTGTACTCTTTCACTAAGTGAGAACTTGAAGCAAACATCTTGAACCAAAACTTCCAAAGATAATTTTTGGATTATGCTGTAATTTAATTTGTGTTTTTGTTCTATTTTTTTCCCCATGTTTGACTACAAATCTTCTTGAAAAGTAAACAGAACATTTTCATGTGTCTTCATCAAATCCTAGTTGTGTTAGAAGATGCTAGACTTTCCAGTCTTGAATCATTTATTTAGGTTTTCCAGCACTTGTAATGAATATGGTACACATGTAGGGCAAGTATGCACTGTATTCCCTGATCTTTTAGTAGAAGCCTTCTGTTACAGAACAATCACAGGTTGTATGTTTCCTCACAGTCCCTCTCCTCCCACTGCTCCTCTTCCAGAAAATGTCCTCAGAACAACTTTTCATCATGATTACTTAAGCACAGTGTTATTTGAATTCGGTTCCTCTTCTGGAGCAAAATAAATATTTTCAATAACACTTTGCAAGTAATACAAACTCATCTTTCTCAAGTTGTTTTTGTTTGTTTTGGGTTTTTTTTACTAGTCAACACTTTTTCTAATTTGTATGACAGTTTAGACAAAAAATGTATACAACTATATAAAAAAAGCTGTAAGGACAGTAGATATTTCTTCTGCAGCTTGCTGCTCCCTCCTTTCCAGACCAATATGTAAATAAGCACTGAAGAACAGGTATGGAAAGGGGGAATCTATCTTCAAAAACCTTAATCCTGGTGATGTGAAGAACATCTGAAAATAAAATGGTTGTTTATTTTGAAGTCTGTGATATTCCTGTGTTTAAAACTAAGATATTTGAGTCAAGGATATTTATAATGTCACATGACTCTAGATTCTCCATAATTTTTAAAACCAATGATATTATAAAGGTTACTGTCTTAGGAAAAGAAAAAAACCTGAAGAAAACAGTCAGTTCTACTATCAGTTCTTGCTAAAGAAACATGATGTTCCAACTTCTAATCGTTAAAATAATTTCAAGTAATGCAATATTTTGTCTCATGCCCTTCGTTTCTGGGACTAATCTGATCCATTATTTAGATTATGTGAGTTGGTAACCTTGTATAAGAAATTTGTTTTCTTTCTTAACTTTCTTTTCTTTTACTATTTTTCTGCTGTGCTAAAATTAAAGCTGCCATATGGAGCTTAACTATCCGTTTGAAGTCGGTAACATCAGCAGCATGTCACTTCACTTGACATGGAATACAATATTGCACACTTCATGTCTATTAAATAATCTAGACAGGAAGTCCAAGGTGATTGGTCACAGTGATTTGTTAAAAGCACGAAAATATTGGTTTTTTGGATGTATGCTGTTAGCTAACATTTGGAGTCCAGAAGATTATATCAATTATAAGAAGAAACTTCCTCTAAGAAAGTTTAATCTTATGCAGTCCTGTTTGTTTTTACACAAATTTTTTTTTTAATCCTGATCACTGCACAAATTAGATAAAAAGTGTTTTGGAACTATGGTCACAGAAACCCTAATCCAAAACTGCTAGAAACAGTCATAACCTTGGATTTGCCAGGCGACAGCTTTTCATTTTCAGCTTTTCTCTGCCTTTGCTTTTGAGGAGAGAATTTCTATTTCTCCCCCAAATACCATATCTACTAAATAATGGCTGTGCAATATTTCTACACATATAACTCACCTTCTAATCTTGTCTTAGTCTTGGGAAACACTTCTTTTGTTTTGTCACTGCAGACCTTACAAAAAGAACACTTCAGGACTACCTTAATTTAAACAACAGAATGTGTATCCCCAGACTATTTTGAAGTTTCTGAATAATTCAGATTCTGTTTCATATTCATGGGAGTCTGTACCTTCCAAAGGGAAATGTTTTGGAGATGTTAGGTGGCAAATAAGCAATTTTCCTTTTAAGTTCTTTTAGCATGTCTAATGCAGTATATATACCTGCCAGGAGAGAGCTGACATTTATTCTGGAGTAATAATAGCAAAACCTTTGTAGGCCAGTCAGTCATGTCCTTCATCCAACATGAAAAATGTGAATTTCTTTGCAAAAGGTCATGTTTTAAAGTAAAACTCATGTAGGAAAGAAAAGGCATGGTTTCTGAATAACTGAAGACCAGATAGAATATAATAAAAATGAAGGTTGAAAGAGGTATTTCTAGAAACCTGAAATAAGGAAATTCTAGGATTGGATCCAGTTATATCTTTATCTACCAGTAGTTAGGAGCCTGATGAGTTAAAAATCTAGAACTATTATAGTCTTTTAGGCTAAAAAGATTTAAATGTAAGGGAAAATGATGCCTATGTCAGATATTCAGAACTTAGGAGCTAAGTCAGCTACAAAGATTTCCTCAATAGTTAGTGGAGAGAGAATTATTCTACCAAGGAATTGATTTCTCTTCTTGCTTTTTATTTCTACTTAAAGATATGGAACATGCTAGAATTAATTTACAAATAGGCAAATTTTGCTAGTACAAAACTTGTATATTTATGAAGAATTTTTATATTTCAAACAATTTATTTTCATCAATATATTTATGACAGTATTTATCTGCCATCAGAGTAACAGATGGACAATGATGCTGTGCTGCAGCAGACCTCTCGTTAGGGGGACAAATGAGCCAAGACACAGATTCTCATTTACCATCACAAAAAGGGTCCCAGTTAATTCCTATTACAGATTATCCATCCTGACTCCAACTAATCACAGACTTCGACTGCAGCAAACTCCCACCATAGGTTTCCTTAGCAAGTTCCAAAGGCAGGTTATTTCTCACTAGATTATGACTGCAAGTATTTTTCTTGCTGCCTCTGACCAAAGGCTTTTACCTTACTAGATTCTGACTGTAAGCACCCACTGTAGCATCTGACTGCAGACCCAGACTGACCTCACAGCATTCCTTCAGTTCCTCAGGGCTCCTCTACCTCCCTCAGGTTCTCTGCCTCCAACCTCCCTTGAGCAGCCAACCCACCCCTTTTATCTCACTTATTTTTATTAGTTACAGCTGAGACCCATTAAAGGCCAGGCTATTCTTTGGTAATTAGTACAGCTGTGACTTATCAGGGGCAAGGTCGCCTGTAATCTCTTCTTCTACACCTACACTGCTCATAAACTTGCAACATAAGAGAAATAACACAGATCTAAGAGCTTGAAAAACATCTACTTTTCCCCTATTTATTCAGGTTTTAGTGGGGATGAGACTGAAGTCAAAACTGTTCTGCATGTAAAATTATTTCAAAATTAAAAACTGATTTATCTTCTTTTTTAAAATTTTAAGATTAGAAGCAGTCCTAGATTCAACATGGGCTTCTACATTTTACACAGCACCCCACCAAGGATTTTGGAGGAGAACAAGTCAGCTCTATTTCCTTTATTTCCAATTTATAAGGTGAAGGAATTGACATGCTACTGATACAAGAGCTTTACATTTCCTCCATTTGGGAAGAGCTGCATCACTTTTATGATAATGCCAGTTTGTAATAATGGTTGGAGAAATGTTATGGTGGTTATGAAAATGAAAAGCACTAAGAGCATTTCCTGAAGCTCTTAACTGTAAAAATAAACACTAACAAGCCATCTCTTAACTCTTTCCTTAAGGCTGATGACTTCTCAGAAATGATACTATAACCATCTGTTCATATTTTCTTTCAAACCAAAGGATGTGAAACAATATTGTTTAGTTTTATTTGCCTCAATCATTTGCAATTGAAAAGATATTGCTATATGTTCAGAGAATTCTTCTAATCAACTGCTTTCCAAGAGATCTTTACTCTTTCATCCATATAAGGGATGCACTATCTGCTTGGGGGAAAAAAAATAAAGAAAAAAATCTACTGCTTCTTGCAATGATGCCTTGAGAACAGAGAAGATTCTCATCATTACAATTAACAACAGAATAGTTAGCTATCTTCTTTTTCTCCCATCAAATACAAGCCACAATTTGATCATCTTTCTTGCTATATCTGCCAGTTAAATACAGATATTTGTCCAAAGTTTCCAAACAGCCATACCTGAGAAATTATCTGTTACTTACCACACAGATAACTTACCATGTAGCATTTTATATTTGTCCACAGTTTTCTTCAGTCTTTGGTAAAAACACTCATGCTTGTAATATTAGTAGTGAATTTGACCAAAATATCTGGAAATCAATATCAAAAGGCAATATAACGGGATATATATTTTCACTGATGAGCCCAGAGAGAAAAATGTATGTTAGGTATTTCCTCTGAAGTTTATCACAATACCAGGCTTTGACTCTTGCAACAACACAGCCTTCTGTTCTGTAAACCTGCTCTAGAATTATCCACTGAATTTTCATCAGTCAGGATTAAAGACGCTGAAATCTATCTAGTAATATCTGCAAATTATTAAGATCAACACTCTGGTAGACCTCATTTCATGTAAGAAAAACAGAATGTGAAGAAAAACAATAAGCTTGTGGTTCAGCTAATGAGGGCATAAACAGAGATAAACTTACTCAAACAGATGGTCATACTGGTGAACTCAAGAAGTATATATAAACATAAACTCAAGCAGTAAGTTCAGTAGGGTTCTGCTTCCAGAGCACAAGATTCTGAAACAGTTTGCAGATGGATTTGTTGACCTACTGTTATTCATGTACATACATATACTGAATATGGTAATGGATACATTTTTGTACCTGCAGCAGTACTCAGACACCATTGATGATCTTTGAAGGTCTCCCTTTCTATCCAACTTATTCTCTGATTTCATTGCTAATGACATTTTGTCCAATCAAATCCATCCATCTTTATTTTATAAAGACTTCTCTGCAAGAGTAATATTTTCTTACTTAAACAGTTTGTATTAAAATTATCAGGGTTCATCTGCTTAAACAAACAATGCAAATGCATTTCAAAGAGCATGTATTCTCTACTTTCCTACTCCCGAATGACTGATAAATATTTTATTTTAAAAAACCCAAGTATTCTAAACCAAAAATTCTCGTTAAGAGAAGATGAGGTAAACTTTCAGTAAGAAAGGAAATTACTGAAGAGAATACGCTATTCTCTTCAGTAAATGGACAAATTATTATCCACTTACATTTCTCAAAAATCTTGCTGTTCCAGTATAACTTTGAAAGCCCTTTAAGCTACTTCTCCTGTGAATATAAATATAAAAAACCCCATAATACTCTCTGAAAATCTTGCATGAGATACTTGGCACTACATTTGTCTTTTTTTCTGTCTCATTGATTGTATTTCTATCTTCCTTGTGCATAACTTGCAGACCAACATAACTTTCCTAATTGTCATCTGTGCTTTAGATACATCTTTTTCATGCTCATCTTTAGTTCAGGAGGACTTAGGTATTTTCCTTCAATAGGTTAAAGGAACATTACATTGTCCATTGATGGTCTTTAATTTGCACTTACTTCACATGAAATCTGTAAAGACTTTGATTTCTTTCAAATTTCATCAAACACCAATTCATCTCTTGACCTTTGGAGACTCTCTGTTTCTCAAAATCACACTTCAAACAACAGGATGAAAAAGAGAAAAAAAAAAGAAAAAAAGAATGAAATTCACAATTTCTCTAAATGTTATTTTCTTTTAATTTTTGGAGAGATGAGGAAGTATGTAAGCTTCTTAACCAAAATTTTATTGTTATAGTGCAACTATATTACTAAAGTTTGAGATAAAGGATTTCATTAGGAACACATATACATGCATACAAGTACAGTTAGTTCTTTCCTCTTGTTCTGCAACTTCCCAAAGGAAAATTAATATCCAAATTTTTGGTCTAATATTTTAATTTAAGCTTAGCATGTTCACTCATTTCCATTAACTGTCAGCATTCTATGTCTTATTAATAAAAACACTTAAATTTAATTTAAAGTATTAAGATTTACAAATTTTCATTTTTATTTATTGTGTGACAGTATTTCTAAGTTAGTGTCTATATTATAGATAATGGCATTGGGAACTCTGTGAAAATGTCTTCAAAATTAAGTTGATACCTTAGTAAGAGACTCAAAGGACTGCTACAAAGAAGAAGCACAGAATTCACAGCAAGTATTCATGAATAAATGCAGATAACATTCACCCATTTTCTATATACACAACTTGCAGTTTGCCTCTCTCTCATTTTTGTACCTCCAACAGCAAAGCTGCTGAGCCAAGAGCACAGAGATCTCTTATGTTCCCAGTCTAACTCTGTGGAATCAGGCCTCTTTGTGCTCCTACATTCAGGAGTTGATGCTTTAAAGCATCCAAGTGTTTAAAAGTTTAGTAATACACGTTGAGGTGGCATGATATACTATTACTACTTTGAAATGTCATATTGTTTCTTCTAACTTAGCAAAAGAGATTTTACTTTTAAACGTACTTTTGTTTAAATATTTTACTGTTTCATATTGGTGTCTTCTGAAAAGGGCAGGGCCTCTTTAGTGATGTTAATATGCTATAAAAACAGTAAGAATCATGCTTTTTGTCCTGCATGCTGGAAGTATACCTCAAAGCCTTTAAACAACTATCATTTCACAAATGTACAGATGGAGAAATCGGGGCAACTCTAGGACAAACTGTTCCTCTGACTTCACTCCTCTTTTGCAGTACTGCTCTGCATTCAGAGGTGGACTGAGCTCAAAAAAATCTAACAAAAGTATTCCATGGACTACTATTCTACCATGAAGCTTTTGTACCTGTTTCTTCAGCAATCACACTGGGGGAATACATGGACACGTGCAACATTTATGATATTGTCTTTCTTTTTTTCTTTTTTTTTTTTTTTGTGTGGTGCAGACTTTTATTCTTGTGATTATAACGTGCTTCGTCACTATAGTCTCAGGGATAGAGGTACAGAGGTATTACAAGCAGATGTTCCTTTTACCTTACTTGAGTAAAAGCAACAAAAAAGGGTATTTCCAGTACCACCTTTCTATAAAATGAGTGAACTTTTGGTTGAACTTCCCAATATGGAAATGGGCAGTAAATACTGACTGCAATTCCCAGACCCCTGGTGATATTTGTTTGTGCATTATTAGGATCTGACAGAGATACTGTTCCTAGGACCATTCTCCATCTAAGCTGCAAACTGTAGGCCTTGCCTTTACATCTCCATCTCCACCACCCTTTATTTCAAGAGCTTTTAGTGTCTGCTCAAAAACAGAGAAGGATGCCAGTATGTGAAAGCCACTCTATAGTGGGAAGCACGAGCCAATATTCTGGCACAGAGATGTGTTCAGAACAATATTTTTAGAGATTAACCATGTACAAGGTGTGGTTTCTTGTGATCATGCTTTGGCATCAAACATGAACAATGGATCTGGCATATGAACTATGCACAAGCTCTTTTTAAAGGCTCCAAAGGATTTGAAAGAATCCGTATGTCTCTACTAAACAAGCATTTTAAAGAGGAAGAGATGTCATTTACCAACAGCTGTTCTTCTTCAAAATATGGATATACACTCTCAACATTCTTTCCTATCTCTTTATCTTACAACAGTTCTAAAGCATGGGATTTTCTGTCTGGCAGGAACTACATGGAGAGGTCAAGTGGACCACACAGAATACAAGTGGAGTCCCTAATGCAGACCTAAAAATGAATCTACAGTAAAATATAATCTGACTAACAGTAACTTAGATTCCACTCACACCATTTCAATTCATGACCCCTGATGAAACTGCCAGAGAAACTGGAAACTAGCACAAAATATAGTGATTGTTTAGGGGATGAGCATAATTAACCCTTGGGAAGTGTCCTGTGTCAATTAAATTCAGTCTTACAGGCCATCAATTAATAATAAAATTCAGTCACTAGTGACCTCCAATTGAAAAACCCCACAACATAAAAATTCAGGGTAAAGCAAAGAAATACAGGAAGCAAAATGACCTTTGCACTTTTAAAACAACTTAAAATGCACCTGATTCTTCTAGCACAGAAAGACCTTAAAATTGCAACAGTAAAAATATTACCTCTGAAAGCAGAAAGCTTATCCCTTAATCTTTTTCTTAAAAAATAAAAGCATAATTTTCCCCATTTTTTGTGGAGATGGGGGTGCACGGAGGGTCAGGTGGCCAGACGGAATATAGGTGGGAAGATCTTTTTGTTTATAACAGATTTCACAGCTATGAAATACTGTGAGAAAATTTCACTGGAAATCAAAAAATCTAGTGTCATAAATCCAATGTTCTTTTCATGTCATATTGCTCCAATATTTTTCCTCTGTTAATACAAGGTTCAAATACGCAATTTTTCTTTACTCACTTGAGAAATGCATATTCTAAGATATTAATTTCAGTAGTATTATTTTTCTCATTAAAATTAAAATCCCTAGTAATGTAATAAATCAAATAGAGTATTTTTATGTACTTTAGTTTCCATGTTCCAAATTATTTTTTTCCCGTTGTACATATATTAAATTTGTCTAAAAAAAGATTTTATTTGCTTTTCCTTTCCTGACTACAGACATCTTCAAACAAGCAAACCCCCAAACCATATCAACCCTGACTTTCAGAAATATGTGAGGAACATAAACTATTTTAAAACCTTGTGTTTGGGCAACCAAACTCTACATAAAATATTTGTGACATAGTTACTTCAATTTATTATTAATTATGGCTTATTTTGATAATTTGTAAATTGAATCTCACTTTATCATACTGTGCACTGTATTACAATGAAGTAAACTGTATAATCCTTTATACAAACTAAATAAGACAGAAACTGTATTGTTAACAAATTCCCAAGAGAAAGTGCAGCTATTCTACAGTGAGATTTTCTTTATTCAGCTAAAATGTCACATTTGCAAGAAACTGAGTTCTACAAAAATGTTCCTATGTTTTTCACTGTGCTTACCTGTCTTGAAGGAGTGTAGATAAAACACAGTTCAGTCATGTCTCCCTCATTATTTTCAAAGAGTTTCATTTGCAATTGACCTTTCGCTGATTCATAATGAGGCATTTAGAAATGTTTTAAGTCTTGCAAAAAGAGGAATGAAGCAGTGTGCAGACTAATGATAATGTTTATGGGTAACACGAGCTATTGCTTAAAAACAGGAGGTGATTTTGATGGAATAGTATACAAAAGACCCAATGAACCCACATAACTTTTATATTATTGTATCTACACTAATTTTACTACAATTGACAGTGATAAGCATTTACAAAGGAAAAGAGAGTCATACATTGCCTCCATTTTCTTCTCAGATACACGTGAATTTTATACACCTGAATTTTATATCTGTAGTATTTTCTGGGTTTGAATGGATGATGGCAGGCACAGTTCAAAAGGAATTTGTATAAACATTTCACACAGAAGTATATAATCACTGTTTTCTATCAATAAACAGGTGATCCATTTCAGACCTTAGTTATTCAGTACAAGCTCTTTAGAGGAATTTAAAGTAGGAGGTGTTTGGTTTTTTTTCCGTGGAAAATCAAAATATTTTCCACCTCTGTTACTGAAGAAGAGAGCAGATGTAAGGTACATTGTACTCAACAGAAATGTGGCACTCTTGCACGAGTTAAAATGGAGGATGATGAGGAAGATGAGGAGGATTATAATTTTTAATTTCTAAACTACAAGTAGAGAAAAGAAGGTCCAAAGGCAAGTAAACATTGACTGCTTTGATTTGCAAATAAAATGTTATGGCTCTCCTGAAAAATATTCACATAAAACTTAAATTTTCTGTATAGAAAAGGGTTTGCCTTTTGCAAAGCCTTACTTAATTCTGACTGAAATGACCAATGTTTATACATGCTAATTCTTACAATTAATTAACTCTTCAGGTAATGTAGATTTTAA
The DNA here is from genome assembly GCA_013397075.1 of Rhabdornis inornatus. Lineage (NCBI taxonomy): Eukaryota > Metazoa > Chordata > Aves > Passeriformes > Rhabdornithidae > Rhabdornis > Rhabdornis inornatus. Next base: position 154,069 of record VWZS01001737.1, read on the forward strand.
AGTCTGCTTCACAGAGAATTAAGTTAAAGGTAAATTAAATTAGAGCAGACTAATACCTGAAATTAAAGCAGACAATACTTGTATGGAGAAATCAGTAATTCACATTTTTCTTAGCAGTCATCCTGTTACCATCTATTCTGATTGCATTTTCCATAGATTAACAGATATGTTTACCTGCCTTACCATCTGCTGAGCTGACTGTTTGCAAGTTACCTGCTTAAATGCTGGCAGGGAGCATAAACTAAGCCATTTGTCACTGTGTGTTTGTAAAATGAAAAACATTCTGACATTAGAATAGGTACATACAGAAAACTGCTGCTAAGGAACAGCCAAAGAGATTACATTCCTATATTTAGCAAGGTCAAATGAGGAAAAGGTTGGAAAACCTGAAGAGCAAAAATCTAAAATCCCACCATGTTTAAATCACCTAGCCAGATTTTGAAATTGGAAAGCATCCAGTTTATGCTTTTCTTTTTCTTATTTGTCTCCTGCCAGGGTAATCATGGCAGAAAATTACTTCCTCTCTCTGTGTACAGAAGGCAGTAAATTTTCCTTAACCCTTCCTTTCCAACACAATAAAATCACAAAGCAAGCCCTTTAGCCCATTATAGTTAGTAAGAAGAGCACTATCAAAACTAAGCACAAACTGAATTTCCCTTACAGTTTGATTAATAAACAACTAGAAATTACATTTTTCAAAGCATTTTATTAGAGTTTTTAGTGGCACTATAATATAAATCTGTGCTTTAGAAATTTATATGTGATGAAAATTTGCCTATTTTTTATTAGAACATTTTAGTAAATTAATAATTGGAATGAACACTTCACAATTGAAAATATTCATATGGAATTTTTTGATGAAAAAACCTAGAAAATCGAGAGGTTGAAGATATTATGCCTTTTTTTGTTGGTGGTGCTGGTGTTACAAATGGTAATTACAAATCTTTCTAAGGGGCTATGATAGAATTTAGTCACCAGTTGTATCTTTGGTATTACAAGAAACTACGTGGCAAATATATTCTTGCAGAATAATCTTTCTATTTCAGTTCTAACATATTTGAAACAGATTCCTTCTTTTTAATTTGCCTTCCTAAATAATTATCTTCTCTGCTGCTTTTCCCCATAGCTAAGCAACAGATTATTTAGTACCAGGGCATGCAATTATTAGCTTGGACCTACCAATTCCCTTGGCTTTCCCAGCAGAGACATCCTTATCCCCAAAATCCTGCTTAGTAATCCACTGGTGTGACATAGAAACAACAGCATGCTGTTGCTGTTTTTAACCATTGTTTAACTCAAAGCTGCACATTTAGCATCTGAACTCTTCCAGGGTGAAAAATTGGCAGATTGTACTAGATTTCTCCTTCAAGCATCTAAAATGGAAATGACTTGCCATCTTGTTTAACTTCCAAAGGGGAATAAGGATTCACAAAAGTTGTGGAAAGGAAAGGGAAGAATAAAAAGATATTAGCAAAGTCTTTTTCCTAAGATGTAATGTCATTTAAAAAAATTTTTTTTTTGGTAGCTTAAATGGCCTTCCCCTTAGGATCATGCCTGTCAGCCTCTCATCTCAGAAATGTGACAGCAATAAGCAGGACTTAATAAGAATGGAAGAAATCTCTGGAGATTATATAGTCCACAAAAACACCAAACCAAGACAAACCAACCAACCAACCAACCGACCAAACAAAGAAAAAATACCAAAACCACCACAAAGCAAAAACACAAAACAAAGCAACAAACAAACGACAAAAACCCCCCCAAACAAAGAAATATAAAACCAAAAAGAAACAGACCCAAAAAAACCAACCCCTTCAAAAATTATAAATGCTTCACAACAATCTGAAATGTGGCTAGAGTATTAAAAAAGTGGTGAAAATGCACCAAAAAAATTAATTATATGGATAGTCTACCAGCAGCTCCAGTGATCACAGTCGAAGTATCACAGGATATGTGGAAATACATTCCCTTTGAAGTAACTAGCAGATTAAATATTGACAAGTAGGACCTAAAAATGGGTTTAAATTAAAAATTATGAAAAACATTAACATGACACTAAGTTTCACTCCCCAAACTATTCTCAGTTTCTAAAACTTTTTTTGGGGCTGCTGTTGCCTGGAGAAAAGGAAAAGAAAGGCAGCTGGTGGGCAGAAAATGTGTGTGAAGAAACAAATATTGAGAGGAGCCATGGGTCAAAGGGACCGCAGTGCAGTGACTCCTAGTGCAACACCCATGACCCCCTGTTAAGGAAGATCATTGCACTCAGCCAGGGAGCCCAAGAGATACGGGCAGGAACACATAACACCAGAGATGAGGGCATGGTCTTTGTCACATCTTTTAACATTCACAAAGGCATCATTAATGAAGGTTTTCTGTAATAGTTTATAAAATATTCATTAATATCTTTTGTAGGTAAGTAATGGCATCTGTAATGTTTTGACTTAGAAGTTAAATATTTGTCTATATATATAAGGGGTCTGGGGGTTATTGTCTGTAATAGAATATAGTATCCAAAATGTGACAGTATTCTTCTAGTGAAATTCTCTACATTGATTTTAAAAAATAAACATATTTTTAGTACCCTATGTAGAATATGATAATCTCTCTATATTGTATTCTAGAAGAGCTGCATGAGGACAGATGAAGAGAAAAAGAAAGGCAGACTAACCTAATTGAACAGCTGCTTTTTTTATTTGGGTAAAAAGGAGGGTAGAAGGAAAGAAGCATGCAAAAAGTATTAAGGGTTTTTGATTCGACAGCCTGGCAAGCTTGCATTTCTGCCTATTAACTTGCTCTCCCATGAGCCAAGTTGCACAACCTTCTTAGCCTTTGAAGGTTGCAGATACTTTTAAACAGGACTGACTATTGACAGCAGATCTTCATAGTCTCTTGTCTTATTTAATAAAGTAGAAACAATAGAAGTGTTCAGATTGAGACTAAATTATAATGAAAAGTAAAACAAAAAAGTTTTGTAGAATTTCAAAAACTTGAACATGCATGTAACTTTTGTGTTTGAAAAAACAAAAGTCAATTATTTGGGGTGAAAAGTCTCTTTTAACAAACTTTTTTTTTTTTTAATCTTTGTCTTAATATGTCACAGATGTGCACAAAAACAAATTCACAAAGATAATGATCTCAGGAAATTTAGTTAGCAACCAAAATCAAGGGGGAAAATTAATAAACAGGGAGAGTAACCTTGATGACGCGCCTTTGACATTTTACAGGTTACAGGTTCAGTGTAGCAGTCAGGCATGTAGTTACCACATGAACAAGGATGATGATCCAAAGCAAGCATAAACTCGTACTCTCATGGGAGGCCTCTTCCTCAAGGGGACCCAGAAGGTGGGTGCACTTGATCCAAAATGGTTAAAGGATCACTCAAAGATAAACAGTAGAAAAATAGTCACTCAAAAAATGTTTGTCACAAGCTTGGGGAAGTTGTGAGAGGGCATCAGTGACCTTTCTAATGGCAGTTTAAGACAGAGTATTGTAGATAACTGGTGTTGTTACATAAGCAGCTTTGCACAAAGCACTTCTTGGGCTGGTGGATATAGCCACAGGAGGGGCATCTTAGCTACATCTTTTCATCCAATTTCTAGCAGTTCCAGGGTGGTCATGCTTTACCCTTACCCCTGTGCCACTTAGATGTGCAGTTTCATGGACTATTAAAAGGAGTTGCTATTTCATGCATTGAGGCACTTATTAGTATCTTGGTCAGAATGTTTGATATACCAGAGGCACGTAGTGGCTTGATGTATACCAGGGTGTAAATATCCTCACTTCCAGAGAGTGCTTGTGCTCGCTGGGATCTCAGCAGTGTCTGGTGTTATTGGGGCTCCACCCCGTGGCCTTGTGAACTGTCTGGAGGATATAGCTAGACTTGGCATCCCATACTGAGCTGGCATTTATTTTGCCCAGTGGCCAACTATTAGCAATGTATGTAGTCTACATACTTCATGGTTTTTTAAAGACTTCTGTCTCTAATTATTATATTGTGCCCATGTTAACCCAAGGGCTAATTACATAACATCATAAAATATCCTGACTTGGAAGGGACCCACTAGGATCATCGAAGTCCTACTCCCAGCCCTTCACAGGGCAGCCCCAAGAATCACATCTTGTGCCTGAGAGCATTGACCCCAGATCCCTTTCCATGGCAGGCACTGCTTTCCAGCATCTCATTTCCCAGTTTGCACACATATCCAGAGTTGCGGTCCCAGGTGCAGAATCTGGCATTTTCCCTTCTTGAACTTCATATGTGATTGCCCAGCCCTCTAATTTGTCCAGGTCTCTCTGCAGGTCCTCTCTGCCTTCTAGCGAGTCAACAGCTCCTATCAATTCAGTATTGTCTCCAAAATTATGTAGTATACCTTTGAGTCATGCTGACATCCATGTACAAAGATTGGAATTATCAACTGATTTAGGGGTGGGTAAACAAACTATTACTGATTTTAGATTCATTATTTGTCTGAACTCCGTCATTATCTTTACTACAACATTGGCATCAAGGTCCAGCTTGTCTGCACTGACCACTGTTGCCCTCAGTAAGAGCAGCAGGATTGTCCTTTTCTGCGCTGTCCTGTAAGAGACTTCTTTTCTCCCCCAGACTCCATTAGTCCCTTCCTCAGGAAGAACTGAAATAAACAGTGCATGTACAGTGTTCCTTTCTGTGTTCTGGAGGGAAGAGCGCTGTCCAGTGCAAAGTCTTTCACAGGATGCAGGAAAATATCTGCTCTGCTACGGTGTCTTCCATGGGCTGCAAGGGACTATCTGCTTCTATATCAGAGTACCTCCCTCTTTCTTCTCTTGCACTGCTGTTCAAACTGTGGCTTTTCACATTTTTCTCCATGTTTCACTGCTTTGTGGCATCCTTTTCCCTTTCACAAATAAGCTTCCAAGGCAGCATTATTTCTATGACCTCAACAAATGCATGCTGACGCATGTATGCTAAAGCTGTGAATCAGTACAACCTGTATTGTCAGGTGTCCTCACAGATACAAACAATTATAGAAATTATTTTTCACGACCTTTCAATATTTCAATTTTCAAAATAGTCCACATCTTCTGCAGAAAACCGGAATAGATAGAATAAAGCAAAAATGTTTCAAACATGTTTTTCAAAATACTGTGACATATGGAAAATTAGCTAGCAAATGAGTAATAGGAAAGCTAGAAAAATTAGACATTAGCTTGCATCATTCATACAAAATGTACTTCTAAATAACTGTTCTTCTTTGTAATTGCTTCTCTCTGCCAACTAAGCACCCTGCAGCAAATCAATCACACTGGACATCTGATTAAAAAAGGAACAATGAAAATAACAGGAAAATCAGAACAAATGCTAATGAATTAAAAGGAAACTTTTTTTTTTAAGGAATCACAGATGCAATTAATTGGAAAAGACCCCTGAGATCATCATGCCCAACCCATGAGCCAGTTGCTCACCCATAACATTATATGTTTATACACTGGAATGCTGGACATTTTGTTCAGAAGGATCCTGAGAGGGAGTATCAAAAGCTCTACTGGAATCCCAACAGATAACATCAACTGGCTTCCCTTGATCAGCTAGGTGGGTTACATTGTCATAAAAGGAAATCACGTTTGATAAGCAGGATTTTCCCCTCAGGAAGCTTTGCTGGCTGCAACCAATGACTGTGTTTTAAAGTGCTTTTCAACATCTCCCAGAATAATTTTTGCCATAACTTCATCGGGCACTGAAGTGGGACTGACAGGCCTGTAGTACCCAGGGTGGTCCTTTTGCCAATCTTGAAAATTGGGACAACATTCGCCAGCTTCCAGTCAGCTGGGACCACTCTGAATTCCAAGACCACTCAAAAATCATTGAGAAAGATTTTGTCATGACATCATCTGTCATTTGAGGATTCTTGGATGAATCCCATCAGGCCCCATAGATTTTTAGGGATCCAGCTGGAGCAGCAGATCCTGTACAATTTCAGGGTCACCTGGGAGTTGATCATTCTTGCAGTCATGGTCTTCCACCTCAGGGCACTGACACTCCCTTGGTCAATAATCCATGTTGAAGACAGAGGCAAAGACTGCATTAGGCACCTCTGCCTTGTCTCTGTGAGGTGGCCATCCTCATCCCATAATGGGCCAGTGTTATTTGTACACTGCCTTTTGCCATTCATAGATTTGGAAAAAGCTCTTTTTACTGTTTCTCACAGTTCTGGCCAGTTTCTACTTCAGTCAAGTTTTGGCCACATGACTTTTTTCTCTAGAGTGGCAAGCAGCATCTCTGTATTCTTCCCATGTCACCTGACCTTGCTTCCACTGGGCATGCACCCTATTTTTCATCTTCTTTTTGAGAGAAATTCCCTGTTAAGCCAAGCTGGCCTTTTGCCTCACATGCTTGACTTCTGGCATTTGGGAATTGCCTGCTCCCATGCCCTTCAGAAGTGATGGTTAAAAAGTGACCAGCACTGATTGACCCCAGTACCTGCAAAAACATTTTCCTAGGGATCCTTACTTACTAATTCCCTGTGCAGACTGGAGTCTGTTTTCCCCACATCCAGAGCAGAGGTTTTGCTGGCACTTTTCCTCCTGTCAAAGAGATTTTAATCACTTCATTATTGCTGTGGCCAAGATGTATGCCAAGCTCCACTTCGCTCACGAGATCCTCTCTATTGACAAGCAGAAGATCAAGAAAGGCATCTTTCCAAGTTGCCTCCCTTAGGACCTCCTCCATAAAATTGTCACTCAGCCTTTTTAGGAATCTTCTGGCCCAGCTTATACAAGCTCTTTGATGCTCACAATTTCTGTCAAGTTGAAGTCCTCCATAAGAAAAAGGACACTTGGAAGTGTCCCTTGGTTCCTCAAAGAATAATTAATCACTGTCATTGCCCTCCCTAGAAGGTCTGTGGTAGACTCCCACAATGACGCCTGCAACATTTGTTTGCCCCTTGATTCTTACACAGAGGCTCTCAACTGTGATTTCTATACATTCTAACACTTGTATAGCATACAGTGCCATCCCTCTGCCACTTCTGCCCTTTCCATCCTTCCCAAAGAGCCTTTAACCATCCAGCAGGCCACTCCAGGACTCATCCCACAAGGTTTCACTTATGCCAATGATGTCAAATTTCTGGAACTGAGCCAAAGCCCAGTGCTCCTGTTGTTTGTTTCTCATGCTGTGTGCATTAGTGCAGAAATACTTCAGGTGCAGTACATTGTAGCCAACACCTTGTGAAGATTAAGAGGTCTTTTTAATACTCATTTCCTCAAGTTTTGTCATACCATCCCATTGGTCATCACTGGTGAGCCCGTTTTGTCCCTTTTCCCCTTCTCAGCTAGTTTAAAGCTCTGTCAACAAGCCCTGCTAGCTCCTTGCCTGGTTGGCTTCCGAGGACTCTCAGATCATGGTTAGGCTTGCAGCTGTTGCACAGTTTCCTGAAATAGGGAACCCACATTTATATTTTATATAATGGGAATAATATAAAGGTTGATTTTTAGAAAAAAACAAAACAGAACAGAACAGAACAGAACAGAACAAAACAAAACAAAACAAAACAAAACAAAACAAAAAACTGGCCAAATGAAGCAGTTTTCACTTTGGCACCATCGAATGAAAGATAAGAATGCTATTTTTAGATTAGCTTCCCATTTAGGGGGAAAAAAAGTTTTGAAATTTTTAATTCCCACCTGACCACATATCTGTAAAATCTCAAACTAACAAAACCACAAAGTTAAAAGGAGGGCTTTTCTCAGGTCAATAGTCAACAAAACTGTTAAATTAGGCCTAATCTTTAACCCTTCTGATACAGCCAAAACCCCTCAGTATTAATTAAATTTGATTTAAGAAAGTGTTTAATTTATTTGGTAAATCAGAACCTTTAATCAATATTTAGTTTTAATTTCCAAGGCCATAACTTTGAATAAAATACAAGGTCACCTGTATATAATTAATATACTTCTGTGGGTACTCAGCTCAGGGTTACAATTGAATGGAGACTTGGCAGCCTCCTGGGATCTTAGATGAGGATTTTGTAGAATCCTGTGAGAGAATAATGTAATTCTATCAAACAGGGTCTATAAATGACTTTTTCTTCTGTGACTAAAACCATCAAAATTCTTTCTTATTCAGAAACCTTGAATGCATTTGGTCAGGCTATGTCAGAAGACATATGCTCATCTCAAAGGGGTCCTTCTTCTCATGTTTTTAGTAACTTTAAAAACCTAATTATTTTCAAAGTATACTTTTGTGTGAGCAAATTAAACTTTAAAATAAGTGGTTATCTCTAACTTACAGATACAGTAGGCAAACTCCCATACACAGAGGTGCTCAGCAAAGAGAAAGCACACTCATTTTCAGGGTTTCTCATCTAGGAATTTTAGTGCCCTGTGTGGGATGGACTAATACAGATCAAAGGTGGCCACCAAAATAAGTGTGCTGGTGATAGGAATCACTACTGTTACTGAGGTAATGGGAACTACCATGCAGAATTTACAAGATCCTTGCTCTGCCCCAGCTCCACCAGGAGAGATCAGATAGAAATAGTCCCAACAACTTTTAGCCATTGTCCCATACATATGCTGCCTTTGTCTAGGTAGCAGCAGCCACCAAACCCCAGTTTTCCAGTATTTTGATGCTGACAGAATAGGCCCATGACATTAACATACTACTTTGGCATTTCACTGAAGGTACTACTCTATTTTGTTTTTCAGAGGACCCCAGCCCAAGGGTCCTCTAAAATGTTTTTCCCTTGGCATTCCAGTGCTTCCTATTTCTGCATATCACCACAACATCTGACTAGCCTGGGACCTTGAAGTGGTTTTACCAGTAGCTTTTGGTTAAAATAAGAACTTGTTTAAAAAAAAAAGCCAATCCTCTTTGAGTTTTGTAAACCAGTCTTCAATAAACCTAATCTAGAAGTAGACAGTTTAATAATGTATGTACTTAAAAATAAAACATTAAGAAAGAAATTATTTTAGGATTGTTTTTCACTTTTTCATTGTCCCCTCAGAGGACAGATTACTTCCTCTTGTTATCTCTCCAGGAGTTTGAAGCACCTTTCTGTTTATCAGCAAGGTCTAAACAGTTCCCTCTAATTCACTGGACAATATTCTTTCTTTCCCCCCTAACGTCTGATTCTCATTTGATGCGTTTTTCCTTTATGTGCTAGTTCTGTTTCTCCACTGACAGTCTTTCTCATTACTAGCCTCATAATTTCCTTAGAAGTTTCTTCACCATCAAGGACTCGTTTCTGCTTTCAGTCCTCTTCCCTGCTCAAGAGAAGAGCAGTCCTGCAAGGCAAACAGGCAGCCTTCTCCTTATGACTTACACAGTCTTTAAGGAAAGCATCACTTCAAAATTACAGGTAAGCAAGCAAATTTCTTGTAGAAATTAGTAGTTTATTCAGCCTTGTTTTTAACTACTCCATCTAAGAATCTTGCAGTGAAATATTGATCTTGTAGTTTTGGTTATTAATACATTCTATTTCATAATAGACAATTAAAATTTTCATTTGAGCTGTTTCAGTTCCATTCACCTAATGCAGCTTTAGACAAATATAAGTAATTATTCCTTTTATGCTTATTCAAAATCTTCTGGTATTTGTAAAAAATTACGTGTATTGCATTTGCATGACTAGGCTTTTGTAGCAGAGGGGCTGCAGAGTTGGCTTTTGTGAGAAGCTGCTAGGAACCTCCCCCACGTCTGGCAGAACCCAGGCCATCCAGCTTCAAGGCAGATCTGCTGCTCATCGAGGCTGAGACCATCAGTGATTGTGGTAGTGCCTCATGCATAACATATTTGAGAAAAGGGGAGGAAGAAAACCACCTGTGGAGCAGCAGTAATAGGAGAGATGTGAGAATATGTGGGAGTAACAACCCAGTATACATCAGGGTTAGAGGATAAGGAAGGGGACAAAGTGCTCCAGGTGCCAGAGCACAGATTCCCCTGCAGCCCATGGAGGTATGTGGTAGAGCAGATATCCACCCAGAGCCCAGGAAAGACCCCATGCTGCAGCTGGCAAATGTACCCAAAGGAGACTGACACATGGGAAGCCCACTCTGGAGCAGGCTCCTGGCAGAAAATCTGACCTCGTAGGCGAGCCATTCTGGAGCAGGATGTCCCTGAAGGACTGCGCCCTGTGGAAGGGGCGCATGCTGGAGCAGTTAGTGAAGAACTTCAGCCTGTTGAAAGGAATTACACTGAAGAAGTTAATGGAAGACAGTCTCCCGTGAGAGGGATCCTGTTCTGGAGCATGGGAAGAGTGTGAAGAGTCCTCATCCAGAAGAGGAAGTAGTGGCAGAGACAATGTGTGATGAACTGATCACAGCTTCCATTCACGTGCATCACTGCTGGGCGGGGAGGAGGTAGAGAAAATTGGGAGTAAAAATGAGCACAGGAAGAAGGGAGGATTGGAGGAAAGGAGTTTTTAAAATTTCTTTTTTACTTCCCATTACCCTACTCTGTTTTTATTAATAAGACATTAAGCTAATTTCTTGAAGGCGAGTCTGGCCCATGGTGATAATTGGTGAGTGATCTCTCCCTGTCCTTGTTTCAATTTATGAGTCCTTTGTTATATATTTTCTCTTCCCTGTCCATTTGCAGAGGAGAATGATTCCACTTCTGGTGGGCACCCAGCATCCTGCTAAGGTCAACCCAGCTGAGTCCACATATCTACTCTCAGTAAATTACACATATAAGAAACCTTTTTTTTTTTGCCCCAGTAAAAAATCAGTTCTCAATGTTACATAATCTGCTTTAATTTTTAAAGTTAGATAGTATAGTTTACATTTTTTCTCTTTTCTGCTGCATAGAATTTTATTTACTGACATTCTTATTGCTGTATTAATTGATCGTTGACTTGAACAAAGTATTTGGCCCATTTGGCTAATATTGAATAAATAATAGATGAGTTATCATTCAAACTATCTTTGCCAAAAGCCTAATGTTTTTATTTGTGATACAGGGTAAAGACACACAATATTATTTTTAAATTTTTTAAAACAAAAACATTCACATGATAGGAAAAGTGACAAAGTCTCAAATGCCACAATAATTTCAGTGAAATCCCAGCTTTAAGTGGCTTGTGGTGGATGGAAGCAGTTCTTTTGACCATTTCTGGTTTTTGGCTTTGGGTCTCCTTTGTACTGCAGATAAACTTCTGGACTTCTGCCTATCTTTGTTCTTCTGGGGACTTTCAATTTATGCTGTCCTTAGACCCTTTCTACCACAGCTGCAATAATGATGCCTCTCCTAAAAGAATTTCATTGGTACTGGTTTGCCTTCTCAGAATATAAATCAAGAGAGAGATGAACATGCATCTTATTTCATACCTATACTTTTTTTTTTTTTTTTTTTTTAAAATCAGTACTTATAATGTATGGTACAGGTACAACAAATTCAAAACAACATAATCAACTGTACTTTCATCAGTACAAGTGGTAGCTTTGGGACAAATTAAATGTATAGAAAAGAAATAGATAAATGACTTTTAGATGCTGTCCATGATTACTCCATGTAATCATGTAAGTTAAGGCATAAAGAATTGTGTCTTATCCAAACTTAGAAACAGTTCTTGTAAAAATAATTGGAAGAAACTGAAAAGTAAAAGAGGTGACTGAATTCTTCAAAATATTTTTGTAATAATAGCAGAAAGAAAACGATAGCTGAGAAAAACTTGAATTAAAAAAAAATAAGGATTTTCATTTGAATTACAACTGAATGGGCCACTAAGAAAAATATGATTAGAAAGGGTGACATACATGAGAAAACTGGAAGGACAAAATGAAAGAAGGATTCGCATTATATGCACTTAACTGTTACAGGATGTTTGAAGTCATATGGAAAGAAAATGTTTACTAAACTAGAAATGTTTCAGTAACTTTAAAAAAAAAGTACAATGAATCAAATATTCAATAGACTATCAATAACAAAAAGGAGGGGAAAGTAGAATTTGAGTAATAAAAAAATGAAAAAACATTTTTAATCACAGCTATGAGTATGTGATTAAGGTCTGTTATTCAAGATAATAAAAATATCTGCTTTTGAAACATACATTTTGATGGGGAGTTAAGAAGAGAATATTTCAATATTCCATTTTTCTGCAGCAAGGATGCTTCAGTATTTATTTATATCCTAGAGACAAAAATAAATATGTATTAGGAAATAATATATACATTAAGAACATTTTTTGAAGCAAGTTTTCAGAATGTGTATGTTAAGTCAGCAAATGGAATATTTTGGAATGGCCATGTCACACAAAGTTACCTGGCAGGGCCTCCTGTGACACTGTGAAGTATAATTATAGTGACATGATTACATTTCCAATTCCTAAGCATATAAAGTAAGCAGGTTTGAGTCCACGTTGCAAGCAACTGTAGCAAAAGCAAACAGAACAAGTCGAGTAACTCAGGAGCTCATCTGACCCCTGCTCAGGGTATATATAAAATAACTGCACCAATACTGACATCTCCAGTGCCTCTACAACCAAAATGTCTTTGATGTCAACAGCTCAGCCCAGGTTTCCAAAGAAAACCTGAGCATTTATTTCTAGGGTACAGTTCTGGTCTAATTTACAATACAGGCAGGAATCTCATTGCTTTAATGAGACCAAAATCAGATTTATGCTTTATGTCATGTGATTCTTCATAAAGATTTTATTTTTCTTTAATGCATATTAAAGGAACTGATTTTGTGATATGTAACTGTTGTAGTATAGTGTACCATGAATTTTAGTAATTAGCTAACTTTTAGTAGAAAATTTGCTCAAATGAAATTACAATTTAAAATACAGTTTTAAAGGTATAAAAAAGAATAAACACTTTTAAAACATGCTCTGAAGGATGCCAACATTTAATTTTTCCAGAGTTAAAAATTATTTGCTATGTGATACATTCAGCATTCCTTTTCTAATTCTTCAGGGGAATATTTTCCATTAGAACCCGTGGAAGATATACCCTTTTACAGCTATGTGTTTGGAGTAGGAGTCTTCTTTGATTTTATCCATTAGATATCATATCTGAAATATTTTATCAGTCTCTTTGTCAAATTTGTCTTTCTAAATGGAAGTTTCACTCCCAGAAGGAATTCACTGTGCCTAGTTAGACCCATATATTATATGAGGAGGAATCCTGCTTTGGGAAGGCACCAGTTCTCTTTCCATTGACTTAAGGATAGACTTTGCTTCTGAAAAACCATCTAAGGTCTTGAATAAAGTCAAAAGAACCTACCCTTAAGGACACAATAAAACCTATTAATTGCTTTATTAGTCACTTCAGTTAGTATAATATCTAATTTTAGATGTAATTTTCAATCAGCTATTTACAAATACCTTAAGTGTACTCATGGAAAACCTTTAAATAATACAAAAGTAGTATAATCCCCCAAAAATTCTTCTACATGAACTATTAATGAACAAAGAGTAAACAATCAGATCTTCAGTCATCATGAGTAAACATAATCAATCTATTCAGTGCTGTCATACCACTGCATATTATTTGAGAATCCAAGTCAAGATATACACCCATTTTCCTCTTTTACAAAATTTTACAGGGAGATCGTAATGATAATGAGAATTGTGACAGAAGAGTTTGCCTCTTGCTGTAGCATTGCATGTGAGTGGCTCATTGAAAGTCACCAGCATGATTTCAGTCCTTTTTTTTCAGCCTGCATTTCTACAGAACTATTGCCTATTTTTTTAAAGACCATTTCTTTTGTTTTTTACAAGATTTAGTAGAATCCATTCTGTGACACTAATTCATAAAGACAGAGCAGAAGTTGATGTTTAGTACTTCCTTCTGTAGAGAAAGTAAGCTGAATATGACTGTCTAATCAGATAAAATTTTGTTTCCCTTTTGCTCAATCTTTGTTAAATAGAAACCCAACTGGAAGATTTAATTCCTCATAAAGCAGGTGGGATAGGAATTACTGCAGCTGCAAAATATTCCTTGGCAAAGGCCCTTCTCTGAGCTCTGTACATACAGCAAGAATTGAGTATCCTGCTACTACCCCCAAAGCAATGAGCTGGATGCAGTGAGGAAGTGAGGAGCCATGGAGCTGACAGTAACAGGCAGTCAATTCCCTCCTCAGCAGGCAGGTAGTCAACCTTTAATCTAGGTTATTAGAGTTAAAAAAAAAAAAAATTCTACTGCAACTCCTGTATTACAGACACGCCTTGGAAAGGATGGTTAAATTTTCATTGCCAAAATGCAAAAACAAAACAAAAGTCTGAGGTCTGGAAAGAGTGCTGGTATAGCAGAGAACAGAAAGGGTCCTAAGAGTGGGTCTTGGACAGAAGAGGCATAAAGGTCTCCATGAAGAGAACAAGTCATAATTATTTATGGCAAGCCTATTGGGTACCCAAAAAATATGAAAATGGTGAACAAACCCATTCTTTAGTTAATTTATTACTAAGTCAGGATTGGAAAATCTCAGGATTTTTTTCTTACACCGCATTGTCTAAATTCCAATTATTTAAAATGCAACAATAAATCCACTGACCCTAATTCAAAGATGCATAGCTCTTTTGGAGATGTTATAGCTTATATAGACTTATACCTTAGCATGCTATTCATAATCTCATAATGTAACATTTTAATTTAACTATAAAGAATCTTGCATTAATTTTTTTACACAACGTCACCTTTCTTCTTCCCCTTAAATTAATCACCTTTCTTGTTCTTCCTAGAGAAGACAAATGTGCAGTCAAAATATTTTAGAATGGAGTATTGTAGAAGAAACATAGCCAACAAGGAATTTCAGTGCTTTTCAAGACCAGTGTATGTTTTCCCATCCCAAAGGAAACTTTATTTCAAAGTTTTTGTGGTTAGAATATGTCCACAGTGCCAGGTTTACTCTATATTTGTAATTTCATGTGTGTGAATATATTTAACTTATGAATGTATTAATTCATAATTGTTAAACTTTGGTCTGTTATATATAAACTTTCAAAACCTAGGTACATTTAAATTGTAAGTTCACATACATTATTTCATGTGAGACTAAATATTTGAAAACTTGCAGTCAAAAGAAAAAAACAAAAAGCCGTGAAAAATTACACCTCCGCATCAGATTTAAAAACAGTTATTGACAGAATAATATCAGTTTCCTGGAAAAACAAATTAAAATGTGATTTCCTGATCTAAAATCTCTCTCCTGTGCATTACTACACTAGCAAGTGATACAACTATGAGTTCTCATAAGTTTTTATTATTTTAGAAAATCAACTGAGAAATAGCACTATTATATGCTGTTGATTCTTTTCTCAAAATGAAACCCCAGCCCGGTTATGAATGGAATAGATTTTCTGACTTAATTGTCCTTTAATAATAACAGTGTTTGAGCTTTCCAGTCTAATAATTCTAAGAGCAGTTAGTATTAAAAACATTATATTCTATAATATACACTATACTGGGATATAACAGATAATCTAGAATGCTGCAGTTATAGAAACTGGGGCTCACTGGGTAGTGCTGAGGTAATATAGGGATGCAATATGTAATAGTAATGGATGAATCTCAAAAGGCGAAGCCTTGTAACAACTCTTAAAAAAATTGCAAAATAATTATAAAACAATAGTGACAACACTGGCAGGACTGCATATTTTTGAGGCCAGACACTTTGTCAAAATATTGAGGGTTTTTTTCCGCTATATTTGCTTTCTGTAGGTCATACTTTCTAATACTACTTTGATTTCAAAAGCATTCAAACTTTCTCCCCAGTTTTGTGAAAATTTCAGGTTGATTTATTTTTAGGTAATCGAAACTACTTTATTCATCCTTAATAGTTAGGGCATGAGATGGATAATCAGCTAGTCATTTCAAAAGATGAAGAACAGATTGCCACTGTTCTTTGGCATTGGGAACATTGCATGCCGTTCAAAGCCTTGCTAGCATCTGCGTAAAAATATGAACACGGGTGTATAATGGATTGAACTATGCTTGAATCAGCCCCTTTCAATGAGTAAATGAGCACTTTGGAGAGAGTCTGGAAAGACTTGTAGTTATCTTCTAAGACCTAGGCTTTGTCACGTCATTGCTAGTTGCTAGTTTAAAATGGAATTGTTAAACTAGAAGAATGAATGCATCCTTAAAACTTCCTCTTTTCAGGTAGGAAGTATCTGATTAACTTGATGAAAGAAAAATATGCATGTTGAAAGACTTTTATTATTTTTATAGGTAATAATTGTGATTATATTTTGTTAGTTTATTCCATTCACATTTTAATAATAATAATAATAGTAGAGGGTAATTCAATAATGTAATAGCAGGTAGGTAGAAGAGGTTTGGTGTCTTCTGTTTATTATTTTGTCTGGATATTTTTCTCCCCACAATTTGTATTTCTTTTGACCTGTGTATTGTTTTTACAGCGAGTCATGGTAAAGCAGGTTTTATAAAGCAGAGCAATGCATTCTATTCTAAGACCTGATTCTGCCACCATATAATCAGAGAAAGATTCCTCATCCTTTGATGACTCCTGGCAGAACTGAGGATTTAATATAGTTATGACTATAGGAAAAGAACAGGATGAAGTGCCTCCCTCTCCTGCTACCTCAAAAAATGAATCAATGGGATTGAGTTCACTATCAAAGGCTTTACAATATCTGAGTAGGAACTGAAGTGACTTAGCATACAGAATCTATTATAGGTTTTGCAGTCATGTGAGGGTTGGTGTAACGAAATTGTATTACCTGTTAAAATTTTATTAAGAAGCATAAAACCTTGAATAAATAAAATCAAATTTTCTTCTGTGCTTAAATGAATGATTTTTGTGGGGATGAATTTCCCTCACCCTCCAAAAACAAAGGAAGGTTTTCACTCAGACACACTGGTGTAGGAGGCCCTTTGGATCTTTCAAAACAAGACTTTACAATTTGAAATTACTGTTCCACCCAGCTGTGAATATAAATTCCAGTTATTCTGCTGATGGATAGTGAAAGGAGTCAGATTTCTCCTTATAGAGGAAGGACAGACAATGTTTGAGTTATTGTTCTGTTTCTTCTGGCAATACTTCTAGTTTACTTAAAGTTATCAATAATCACAGTTTATACAGTCCTCTGACACGAAGATTTCAACAGAATTTCAGGTGAAAATATAGATATGATTTTATTCACAATAACAGTAAATATTTTACCCCCGCAAACATTATGAATTACTTATTTCTGAACATTTTCTTAGGCAGTTGTAGCCTGAACCATATTCTGAAAAGTGGCCTCTCTTCCAAAGCCACCAAGTGATTTTTTCAGGAAATTATGTTAGAACTTATTCCCATACATTCTAAATGGAATTATATCTGTTAAAATGAATTCTGTATGCTGAAGTGTTGTTTAAGCATTAAGGCTCTAAACAGATGGAGTCATGAAATTTGAGTAGACTAGCAAGCCCCCAGGCCTAGTCCTCTTCATCTTCAAAAAAGGAACAGAACTTCAAATTAATTCTGAAAAAGGATGGGAAAAATATAATCTACACTATTACAGCACAAATAAATTACTAGCCTAATTGAAAAGTGAATTTTTTGCCCTGTTTCCTTCCAGCTCAGCTGTGTTGGTTTTGGAAAGAAGCTGTCATACTGCAATGAAGCCCTTGTGCATACAGATGGCTGTGTTTCCTTAAAGGCACAAACAGCTGCACCCATACTTTGCAATCATACCAGCACTTTCTACTAATTGTCTTTTCAATGAACTCTGATTATTCTCAGTTCTTCACACTAGAAAGCCATGGAGGTTTATTTTTTTGTCCATTCTGTAGAATACATGTTGAGTTCAAAGTTTGACTGAGCATGCATGGCACACACACTTACACAGAAATTGTGAATATGCACAGTAACAGCACAAAGTTATTGCTGAACACATGAAATTTGCAGAAACCAAATAGTCGACTGCCCAGCAAACACTGACATTATAATATTTAGCTAGAAAACTATTATATTTTTCTCGTCAGGTTAGAAATGGAATAAATTACAGTACAAAAACAAATTTGGAGTCATTAAGACTTACGGCAGTCTTTTCTGATCAGGAGTCCAAAATAAAACTTCTAAAGTTTCATTAAATATGCCTGAGTAATTTAATCAACATACAAGGGAAGATCTAGGGGAAAAAAATCAATAAAAGTAATACTAATATTAATGCTGATACTAATAATGAAGAGAAATTGAAGTTCCTCAAATAATATATCACAGACTCACAGAATATTCTGAGTTGGAAGTGATTCACAAGGATTACAGTCCAGCTCTTAAGTGAATGACCCATATAGGGATCAAACCCACAACCTCATTAACACCACGCTATGTTATTAGCACCGTGATATGCTTGTCACCAATGAACATCATAGGAAGGTGGATGTCAAACTAGGAAAGGGTTCAATTTCTCAATTATTCTGCTTAAAGAAATGGAAAAAAGTTATTTAGACAACTATATAGCAAGTTGCATCCCTGCTATTTATTTATTTTAATGGTGTTTCTTGACATTTTACGTATGTGTACCTCAGCAAGTCATCGTGTTTTTGAAAATGATGGTCTATTAGCTACAACAGCTACAGACGTTTCTAGCTAGTCAGCATTCAGATGGTATCCTCTGTTGTTGTTAAAGCTTGTATATTTAAACTATGAGTAGAAGTTAACCTTATGTGCAAAACTTCATGTTGTTTTGGTAAGTGGTGACAGAAACAATTTCACTTCTGAAAAATTAATAGAAAAGATGAAAAGAATTAATCTCACAGAGCTATAGGAAAGCATTCTGTATTATGCATTTTATAATCCTTATGCTTAAATTAGCTGCTTTCTTCTTTCATCTGGGTTGATATGTCATAATCATGACACCAGTGAAGAAACACAGATTGCTGTGCTTATGCTATAAATCTAATATCCAGAAAATGTGGTTATCAAGACCCACTACTGAGATTTCAGGATCTGGCAAAAGGACTGTTGATGTTTCAACAAGTCTGTTATGTATTCTGCAAATGTTATAGAGAAATAAGTATCCAGTTGAGTATGACGATAAAATAAGCCTATTCTCTGGGGGAAAAAAAAAAAAAAGCTATGAAGTTCAAGTTCTATTGTCTCCTGATCGTGCAATAAGTAAAAAAGATTTTTTTTCCCCCATCAGATAGAAGATTTTGACGACTGGAATCTTCAAGGGTTAAGTATAAAGTATCTTTTAATTCATCATCACCATTAACAACTTTAATAACCTTAACTCTTCTGTTCATGAAGTTTGAGCAAGACAATAATGTTCTGAATCTGCAATGGTTTATTCCTTATAATACTATGGACGAACAATATTCAAACTCAAATATTACCTTAGCTCGGAATAATTTTTTAATTCTTAAAAAAGTCTTAAGAAAGAACCATGTACAATTTTCTCCTGTAGTAGAATGTAGCAATGTTATTACTGGTTGAAAAGCACAGATTTTACATACTGGAATGCTTTTAAAAAAAAAAAATCTAATTTTTCCACAGTGTTTTGTACTAATTAAATTAAAAATTTAATATTTCTTTCCCATCCTCCAGCCCAACTGGGACCTAGCCTCTTCTCCTTTCTAAGAGAGTGCCAGAAAAATGTCAAAAATACATTAATTAAGATGTTCTTTTCTTCAAGATGCTCATACATTGATCCCTTCTCTCCTCTTCAATTCTGCTACTCAAAGCTATTATCAAATCTACAGGAAAAAAAACAAAAAACAAAAACAACAGCAAAAAAAGCATTGGTCATATTTAGATGAAGAATGACAGTAGCTACCACTACTCATACTTTCAAACATACAAAATATGTCTCATGTCCCTACTGCCAGTATGGTTTATAGTGCTGAGCATTTGGACACCAAGATTTACATACATGACCATCTGGACAATTCACAAACCTGAAGTTTGTCATTCTCATGTGACTGATAAGAAACAGACACCTAGAGAGCACGATATCTGCATACCACCAAAGCTTGCCAAATTAGAAAATACACAATAACATATATGTGTAAATATACATGTATGTGTGGGCATCTGATGGGTGTGTTTTCTCTGAGTATGGAAAATCCAGTGTTATTTATCCAGATATTTCCCAACACAGCTCGATTAACACAGCTTAATAAAAGATCTATGCAGTTCTGCATTACTTTTGTTTGGTTAAAACTAAAATCCAGTGAAATGTTCATGGAACATTGACTTATCTAGGAAAAGAAAAAAGAAGACATTACCATAGTCTGTAATCTAGAGTGCAGATGAAAAGTCTACGATTCTTGACACAAGAATGCAGATTTTTTCCTGAAATGAACATAAATTTTTAGTAGAATAAACTTCTCAGATTCTTAAGTCTAACATTTCTTTTTTGATCTTATTTGTCTGACAGAAGCCTACAATCTAATTCAAAGTTGGAGCATCACATGTCAGTGTTTTATTATTTTTTAAAACGTGGTGGAAATGGTTATGAAGAAGACAGTGTCAGAAGAATGGAAGAAAGATAATGAAAGTCTAAACAAGGAAATGCATAATTATACTGAGAATGTTTCAGGTTTCCTTCAGATGTTTAGATGTTATTGAATTTTTCCGCCTCCCCCAGGCGCAATGACAGCAAGACTGGGCTATAAACAAGATCACAGAGGGAGGCATTAATAGGTTTCACTTGGGTATATCCTGCACTCAGAATGAGAATTTGTCCCTAGGATGAACCTGCACCATGAAATATAGTGTCGTCTATGTTTAATTCTGGAAGTAGGAAAGAATAAAAGTTTTTAAAATGTGAAATATTTTAACTTCTGGACATTATTTTTCTGAGGTACAATGTAACAACTATTCTGTCAGCTTTACACAAAAGCAAACAATTCTGCATATGACCATTCCCATCTGCCATTTGTCATGTAATAATGTGTTTTATAAGAAGTTTTTATTTCAGATTGCACTTATGGGCAAGGGATAAAACTGTGTGCCAATAGGGACGTTCCAAGTAACAGTGTTCACAGGCATGTTAAAAGCCTAAATACAGGAGAGGTTGGGGTTTTTTTTACAAGGCACAGCTGATGGCTCCAAGGAAATATATTCTGTACCCTTGCAAGACATTTTCTGGCATGTTTTACACACAAATTATATATGAGTAGTTACAAACACTTTGCTTTCTATAAACTCAGTATTTGCTATCTCAGACAATTCATTATTTATCGTTAAACTGTAAACATTTCTTCAAAAATGGCAACTACATGTGTTTCCTAGAAATAACTCTGCTCAAAAATGTAAGCAAACAGGAAAAACAAAAAAAACCAAACAAAACAAAAACAAAAACAAAAACAACAAAAACAAAACAAAAAACAAACAAACAAACAAACAAAAAAAACAAAAAAAAAAAGAAAAAACAAAAACAAAAAAAAAAGAAGAAGAAAAAGTAAAAAGCAAAGAAAGTACTGTGAGAGGAGGAAGAGGGAAAACCCCAGCTACTTGGTTTAAACCCACAAACAAATTATTAAGACAGATGGAGACATTTAAGACAGCCAGTAATGAAACATACAGCTGTAGAGATTATGTATATCATAGATCATATCAAGAGCGGAAAGATTAAAAGTTGAAACATAAATTATGTTCCAAATAACTGGTTTTGATTCAAGAGATACAATTCACAGTGCACAAATTTCCTGAAATTCATGGAAGAGCTTTTCATAGGTGTTTTATCAGGTAAGACATTGCACTATTTTATAAAAACACAAAAACCAAAAAGTCTCAAAACATGTTATTATCTGATTTGTAGAAGTCAGCTTTAAAACAACTTCAGATTCTGTAGAAGAAATAGAGTCATACTGACATCAATGAGTATTTATGGTTTTCTGGCTTAGGTTACTCAGCCAGGTTTTTTTGCTACTATAAATGGGAACTTAGATCTTCTTTCACCCTACGGTTGAACTCAATGATGTTAGAGGTATTTTTCAACCTTAACAACTCTATGATTATATAAACTTAGTTATTAGTACATCTGCTGGCAACTTTTGCTCAAACAGGTGTGATGATCATCCATTTGCTCATGAACAGCTTTCATGTACTACAGATATAAAGGAGAAATGTGTACGCTAGCTTTTCCTGCCATAGAGAGATTTTACTGCCTCTCCTTACAGGGTGTCATTTGCATGGCAGGTAAATGTTGTGTTCTGGATGCTGGAATTCCTAGGGAAGCTTTGCATATAAACAACAAGAATATGTTTAGAAAATCTCTGTTAGAAAATTTGTCCCAGATAAGCCTAATGAGATTCATTAGATCACGGTAATGAGAACTTTTCCCCAAATTGGTGATCTATTGAATTGTGTCTGTAAGTTACAAGACTCCCTGTTCCAGGAATGCTTTAAGCTTTATTATTGCTAACCTAGAGTAGTTGGATGGCCTTGTGGGAGATGGCTTGATCTACATGCCATTATACTTTAAATAAATCTGTAAGGCATTGCAAATCTCTATTTCTCATAATAATTTTTTCAAGAATAAATTTAAACTATTTTTTCTGGAGGCTTTTGAAAAGCACAGAGTTGTCCTTAAAAAAAACCAAAAAAACCCACAAAAAACAAAAACCA